>ONZH01004541.1:0-92165 GCA_900303285.1 Rhinella marina | reverse complement strand
TTGCTATCCCTGGCCACCAGCCTTTCATTTTGAACTTTTGCTGCTTGGTTGCCGATAACCAACATCACAATTAGGGATGAGCGAACCGAACCTTAACGAACCAGATTCGTTACGAACTTTCCCAAAAGTTCGGTTCGTCACCGAACCGAATTTTGAGAAAGTTCGTAACGAATCTGGTTAAAATAACGGCGACGCAAAATATACGCATATTTATTGAGAATGTACGCTAATGCGTTCAATTTCAGTTAAGTAGCGTACAATTGACAACGCTACACTGTATGTTCGTTACTTGAGTAGGAATGTTCGCAGACGCAGTGTATGCGTACGCTAATGCGTACATATTCAGTTAAGTAGCGTACAATTGACAACGCTACACTGTATGTTCGTTACTTGAGTAGGAATGTTCGCAGACGCAGTGTATGCGTACGCTAATGCGTACATATTCAGTTAAGTAGCGTACCTTTGACAACATTACACTGTATGTTCGTTATTTGTGCGGGAATGTTCGCATTAGCGTACGCATTAGTGTAAATTCTCAAATATGCGTATATTTTGCGTCGCCATTGTTGAAGTCACTTGTTTTTTTTCCACTTTTTTCATTTTAATAGCAACTGCAAGTAAACGAAACTATACCATATCTGACTCCCATTATTGTAGAAGCAACTATTCAGCCGTTATAGCAAGGTTCGTTTTAGGTTCGGTTCGTACGAATCCGAAATTCAAGAAAGTTTGCCGAAGCGAACCGAACCGAACTTTTCAAAAGTTCGCTCATCCCTAATCACAATCATTGCAGACTGGGCCTGGAAAAGAGTCCTGGCCAGCTGAGAAGAGTCCTGGTTATTCATGAATTCCTGCTCTCCCTGCCCTCCTGCTGATGATTGACAGTCTTCTACCTAGTTTTCTCCCTTTCTCTCTAGGAGAGAACTTACAATCATCAGCAGATCGGCGGGGAGAGCAGGAAATTAGGAATAACCATGACTCTTCCCGGGTAGATTTGACTCTTTTCAAGGCCTGGGCTCAATGATTATGATGCTGGTTCTCAGCCACCACTTACTTTTAGCTCATTAGTGACACACTCCTGAAATCAGCATTTCTGTCACTATTTTATGCTGCCCTCAGTGAGGTCAGTATGAAGATGATGACAGGTTCCCTTTAAGGCTTTCAAAGCCACATGTACTGAAAGAAAAGAAAATATGTCTGTCAGAAAGAAGCTAAATGTCTTGGTCTTGCACTGATTAATGTAAAATAATGGTGTTATACAAGCCCTTGGTTCTTTTTGCAGTTGCTTTGGGGACTCGGGTCAGATTTATAACAACAGGATTGAATACAGAGATATTCTTTCAAGATGTCAGACACCATAATGGAATCAGAGGGATCCATTGTAAGGCAATGTTGTTTTCATACAATGGATCCACCAAAACACTATGTCTTCCAATGCATGGATGCCCTCAACACAAGTGAGCACAAAGTATGTACTATTGTTTGGATCTTTTATAAATGACCAAATATACACTACAAAGACATTATATATACTAAGAAATTGAAAATTTTTTTTTTTTTTTACGTGGCATACTCACACTGGGTGTATTTATATGGTGTTGACATGTAACAGTGCTGAGTCAGTTTTTGACTTTCAGAGTTTGGCCTCACCTTATTTACACCCGAGGTGAACACAGTTGATAGTAAACTGAGATGACTTCTACAAATGTGTGGAACCTTTTATGAACTTTACACGATTAAATGATTTTGAGTAAACCAAAGCATCTCTTCTCTTCTCCATTTATCTAATCACCCAACAATGAACCTGTTAGGTGATTTCTGCTGCCCTATTTTATAACAGTATATCATGGAGGGAGAGAAGGTGAGCGCTGTGATTTATAGGTACATACATATATGTGATTGGAAATAATTTAGGATACAAAGGTACATTTAATCCATACATGATGATTGGCAGCTCCCCCTATATTAATTTGTGTATCAATGTCTTTACAAAGAAGGTTGTTAGAGATGGGCAAATAGATCCGTCCTCAACAGGGACACTCTATTGACATTCTGTGTGGGTGAGTTTTGTTGCCTCTTCTTAGGAAAAAGAAGGCGTCCCATTGGGAAGACATTCAGAATTAATAATATTAAGTTTAAAGTATGGAGGGATCCCAGAACTTATGGAGGAATCCACATAGGCTAAAATTTTGTTGCACTGCACAGTGACTTAGAATTTGTTTACAATTTGTTGTGGCTGTAAAAGTGACACAGAATAAAATTTTCTATAACAGAATGTGGTAGCTAGGAAAAAGTTCCGACCACAAACAATTGCAATTAAGATGTAGACTAGAGTTGATCGAATCCTAAAATATTGGGAGATTCGGAATTCGGCCCAAATTTTCCGCCGAATCACGAATCCCATTAAAGTCTATGGGAGACCCGAATATTTTTGCAGGGGCCAAAGGTTCTACACAGTCAAGTTTGCCCCAACATGTGAAAACCTCAGAAAAAGATGGAAACACCTTGGAAATGGATAGGAAACACCAGGGGCAGCATGTAGGGATGCCTCTGAGGCTCCCTAATTGCACCATTTTTTCTAAATCTGGCCAATAGTCTGGTGATGACCCGAAGGCAATTTTCAGGGACACGGTAATGGTGACCCACTTAAAAATGCTGCCTGACAACCTGGCGGTGAACCCCTTATTGTCTGTCTTTCAATAAGATTGCAGTGTAAAGCATGGTGGTGAGCCTCAGTATGACTTTTTGGATGGAGATTGCATGTGGTCACGTACTCCCTGGAACCCCATAGTCACCCCTTCTCTGATGTGCTACCCCAGAACATTCTCTGCCCCAATTTGCAAGACCTTTTGCAGTCTCAGTGTGCTGACAGTGGGGATTTACCAGTGTTGTCTGAGGAGGTGGTGGACAATGGCGAGACACAGGTGTCGGGGGGGGAGGTAGTTGAAAGTGAAGCAAGTTACAGTGGGGACTCCTTGGGGGAACTTTCTCATGATGGGACAGATTCAACTTGGGTGGATCAGGCACAGGAACAGATTTTTTTTTTTTGTGTTTATTTAACTTTTATTTAGCACAAATAACCACAGAGATATTTATTCGTTCTCTTCGCTGCGCAATCTGGCGTTGGAGTTCGTCACTTTGATGGCGAGCTGTGCCGCTCTCTCCACAATGGTCTTTCGGTTCTTTGAGGAGACGTTGTGGGCGATTTCTGCACAGAAGGACTTGTTGCTCATCAACAGAACCTCCTTGACATTGTGGACCAGGAATTTGCGGAACCCTGTGGGCAGCATGTGATTGGTCTTCTTGTTGCTACCGTACCCAATGTTGGGCATCAGGATCTGCCCCTTGAACCTCCTGCGGGCTCTGTTGTCAATACCTCTGGGTTTATGCCAGTTACGCTTAATCTTTACATAACAGTCTGATTGGTGGCGTATGAACTTCTTCGTCTGCTTCTTGATGATCCTGGGCTTAATGAGGGGCCGGAGAGCCGCCATGATACCGGTTCGGAGCGTCCGCCTTCTCCGCAGACAGTCCGAGGAAGAGAGCGGAACAGATCAATTTTAAGTGTGAGGCAACATCAGCACCACAACCGCTTGGGAGAGGCAGTGGGCATTGTGTTTAGAAAGGCTGATGGGCTTCCGTCAGCACTGTGTGTATAGAACCCCATGGCCTTTCATTAAAAATTTGGTTACAAAGCTGCATGACTCCTGAAAAATTGTTTTTAGAAAGCCGGATGACTTTCCTGAAAAATTGTTAGTAGAAAGACGGATGACTTTCCTGAAAAATTGTTAGTAGGAAGCCGGATGACTTTCCTGAAAAATTGTTGCATATGCAACTCATATGAAGAGGAGGAGGAGGAGGAAAGCAAGCAATTTAGGAGGTAGCCTGAGGTGGGGATGAGAACTGGGGGGATATCCATGACCTGTTCATCTTGATGAACGTGAAGATGTCGGCGTTGTCGGTGGACAGGCGTGTCCGTTTGTCCGTAATGATACCCCCGGCGGCAATAAAAACCCTTTCAGACAGTACACTTGCAGCAGGGCAGGCAAGCACCTCAAGAGCGTACTGCGCAAGTTCTGGCCACCTGTCCAGCTTGGCCAGCCAGTAATTATATGGTGTGGAGTTATCGGTCAGGACATTGGTCTGGTCCGCGACATACTCCCTCACCATCTTGCGGTACTGTTCTGCCCTGCTCTGCCTGCCCTGTGGCTGTGTCGTACTGTCTTGCTGGGGTTTAAGAAACTTGGCAAAAGCATGGAATAGTGTACCCCTGCCCTTGGTGCCTACACTGACTTTCCCCCTCCTCTCCTCTCCAACTTCAGCCACTGCAGTCCGCCCCCTGTTGCTCGACTGGTCTGGAAAGGCCTGTAGCAGTTTCTGAACCAGGGCCTTGTGGTAGAAAGTGACTCGGGTGCTCCTTTCCTCCACGGGTATAAGTTGGGCACAGTGATGTCACAGTACAGAGATAATAAACACAGTGATGTCACTGCACAGGGATAACAAACACAGCGATGTCACTGTCCAGGGATAATACACACAGCGATGTCACTGTACAGGGATAATAAACACAGTGATGTAACTGTACAGGGATAATAAACACTGTGATGTCACAGTACAGAGATAATAAACACAGTGATGTCACTGTACAGGGATAATAAACACAGTGATGTCACAGTACAGAGATAATAAACACAGTGATGTCACCGTACAGGGATAATAAACACAGTGATGTCACAGTACAGGTATCGGCGTCTCGTGCCCCCATCAGACCTCAGGTCGGCGTCTCGTGCCCCCATCAGACCTCAGGTCGGCGTCTCGTGCCCCCATCAGAATTCAGGTCGGCGTCTTGTGCCCCCATCAGACCTCAGGTCGGCGTCTCATGCCCCATCAGACCTCAGGTCGGCGTCTCGTGCCCCCATCAGACCTCAGGTCGGCGTCTCGTGCCCCCATCAGACCTCAGGTCGGCGTCTCGTGCCCCCATCAGACCTCAGGTCGGCGTCTTGTGCCCCATCAGACCTCAGGTCGGTCTCTTGTGCCCCGTTCAGACCTCAGGTCAGCGTCTTGTGCCCCCATCAGACCTCAGGTCAGCGTCTTGTGCCCCGTCATAGTGCGCGCCGAAAGGGAAGACAGTGGAGCGTGGGAGCCGAGGACAGCGGCAGCGCGGCAGGACAGGTAAGTAGCTTTTTTTAAGTGGCTGGGTGGCTTGGGGCCTACCGGTCCTCCGGTCCTCTGGTGGGCCAGTCCGACACTGACTGTATAGTTTTCTTCACAGAATCAATTAGTCTTTAAAAAGACTGTTGGGGCTTCCTATCCTACACAGAATACAGGCTTACAGTATATACTGTATACTGTTCTTCAGAGTATAGTCTTTAAAAGGACTGTTGGGGCTTCCTAACCTAACTCCTAACTAACTGCTTGCTGCACACACTACACTAGCTAACACTGTCTGTCTCTTCTCCTTCCCAAAGCACAATGAGGCTGATGCTGCAGGTCCCTACCTTATGTAAATTTAGGTCACATGTCACTGCCAGCCAATCACTGCTGGGGAGGTATAGGGGCTGTTACATCACAGCAGGCATTCCCACAGGCTTCCCTTTGATGCTGATTGGCTGAAAAAAACAGGCATTTCAAACTTGCAGTGACGCACGAATAATCACGAGTCTGCGCTGCCTCGGGATGCCGAGTCGAAGCGGGCAATATTTGTGCGAATCACGAATATTGCCGCTTCGATTAGCTCATCACTAATGTAGGCTAATTTTTTTGATAAATGTATTAGCTACAATAAATTTGGGTCGAGTGGGTGGAGTGATTTGTGTGGTTCATTCTGATAACCAACAGCAAACGTATGGCAATAATTCAACTGAAAGGTTTGATCCATCCACCAAGTTTGGCCCATCTGGTTTTAACCTTAATACATGGAGTTATTTGGCCCAAGGCATTAGACGTCTAACTTCCTTGAGGGCCGAGTGGTGTTCAGCAGTAACTGTTCTGTGATGCCCTTACATGTTCAGGGCTGCACACGTGCTGCACTAAAAGGATTGACATGTGTCTACCCTTTGCCAACAGGTATGGGTTACACACTCAATGTTTGTATTCGGGATCAGGGATTGTAATACTAGAGCAGACTAATGTATTCACTAAAAGACTATTTTTTGTGCTAATCTTTCCACTAAAAGAATAACTTTTTTAACCACCTAACTGTTTTGCCCGAGTCCAGCTCGGGCAGTGGGAAAAGTAGCTAACTGGAGGGGGAGGGCTGCTTTAGATCTCCTGAATGGTAGCAGCTAGAAACATGCAACCAGTCTTGTTTGAAAGCTGACACCAAAAGTCAACAGGCACCAGAGGAGAAATCACTGTTAGACATCAAGTCGGGAATAATCGTGGGTAAAACTTATTTGTACTTTCACTTTAAGCGGCATTCACAGTATGCCGATTTCTATCATTGATATCTTCCCCTGTCCTGAACATATTTCTGTAATTCTGATATTGTCTGAAAGCTTGGAATGTCAGCTTTCAGACAGTACAAAGGACACATTCCTATCTAGTACTAATCCAGAGATAGCAGCATCTAAATCAGCCCTTTTCCAACTGCTGCAGCTGGACTGGGGCAAAACAGGGAGTTAAGATAAAAGAATACTTTTTCCAACAAAAAAATTACAATCAATTAGTGGGCAATTCCGCTTTGCAAAAAATCAATTAATTTGCACTGAACAAAAGAATTGCTACTTGGGCGGGATGTACCTGCACAGTCTGAGAATGTTTTACACCCCCCCCCCACACCCAACTGGTTACCACTCCTCTGTACGCTTACTGCAGACTGCTAGCAATTCATTCATAACGTCTAGTAGAAATATTAAAGGAGCTGTAGAACATAGAGTCATAAGAACAGATGTTCCAGAATTGTTATTACATGGGGAATGTATGAAGCTATTAAAACAAGCATGTCAGAAAAGGTGAAAGGCCCTCTTTAAATTAGAAAGTTAGTTAAATAAGACAACTCATTCACCCCAATTTGACAATGAAGCCCTAATGGAATTGCTTATCTATTAAAAATGGTGGACACTGTTCAATTAGAACCGTACACAGCTTCAGATTACAGTCCCTGCACGGTCCCTGCAGTCTCCCTATGCTCTCCCTACAGTGTGTAAAAACTCTCCTTATGATTTCCCTGCACTTTCCCTGCAGTCTTATTATTCAATATTCCACAATTAAAGACTTCTTGAACACTGTCCCTAGCACTTGTCACATATCTCCCTATGCTCAGCTCACAGTGAAATATCTGACACAGCATGGGATAAGGCATTTATAGAACTGTGACATCCCAAAGGATGGATAGCTGCTGATTGGCTGTCTGCATGGAATTATGGGTGATCTTGCATTCCCGGGCTTCTTACTTTCACTTTGCAACAAGTGTAGCCGCCATTTTAGGAAAATTTGCTACCACAAATCGCAGGAAAATTAGGATTTGTTGTAAATATTTTTTTTTTTTCTAAACTCATCAAATTCCACTTTGGATGCTTCGATTTGCTCAACACTACCACCCATAGACAAACAATCTACTGCCTTGTATCTTCTAGGCTATGCTGCTCCTGCTGCCACTACTATTGCAGCCTTATGCCTCTAATACTCTAGTCTTTCCATATCAAAATTGTACTGTTCCTCCCAATTAAAAGGAATCCTTTTCATAAGCTCATTCACAAGCAACTTTTTCATCTGACAATTAGCACTTGTGCATGTCGTATGGGCAGGGATTCTGACCCTATAAAGGCATACTTTTCTGGACGCTTAGTCTTCCAACAAGCCACATTTTTAACTATAGCACTGTGTATTTAAGCACCATCTGCCTCCGATAAAGAGATCATTTTTGGAAGCTTTGGAATAAGAAAAAGGATAACAGATTTGAGGGTGCGTTGTGCTTTTAAACACTCCGTTCGTAAACGTTGTCAAACGTGCATTTACCCATTCTGTAGCTACATATGTACATATCTATGTTAGTGTCACTCAGACATCACTTACTATTGCATTTGCATTCATTGTGTTCAAGACATAAGGGAAAGAAAAAGCAAAAATTCATAAAAAATAATGAAAACAGATATCACATTTTCCTAAAATTATAGCAGACTAGAGGGTGTGATGTACCAATTTTCAGGGCAATTGGAGCCAATTTGGTTAGGCCTAAATCAATTTGAGTCCGAACCAAACTTTTTTTTTTTACAAATATTTAGTGAATGGGAACCACACCAAATATCGACACATTCTTCATCTCTGCTCAATAATATCAATATCCCTACGTTCTGTTACTTGATGATTTACTGTAAGTGGCACAAGAAATCTCTGATACACGTAACAAGCCTATTTCCCTGTGTCATATGGACATGATTAGGACAGAGTTTTAGCCTTTGGATGTCTCACGTTAACATTTTGAAAATGGTACAGATTTAAGGGCACAGAAATTTACTAATCCAAATGTACCACAATTCTTTTTCTGGAAAACAACCCCTTTAAATTTTTAGGTACTAATCAAGATATTATGCATACCATATCAGGTAAAGTTCAGAGCAACTGAGAAAACAGAACCTGATACATAGGTTACATAAGAACTTAAGTTCTACTGAAATAGCCTTTAATCCACTAAACTCTTATTTGTGTGATATGAACTGTGAGAGAAGTATACTGTACTTTCAGAGCATTACATAATGTGATGCTCCAATCTGCCAAATGTTATAGATATTATAACAGATGTGTGTCCTCTGTATAGTAGTACGGAATAACTCACATTGAAATTAAATTATGTTAATGTTTTAGTCATTTATCGTATCCTCCTACTAAACACATTGCTGTGATTTACCAATGCTTTCTTCACAGTATCGTACCCAATCAGTATTATCATTCTAAGGTTGGCTGTGTAGATGGTATAACACATCTCACTCACCTGGACAGAGATAGAAAACATTAAAATGGTGAATATAAGACTTGGAACTTGTAGCTTTTTTTTTTTTTAATGAGCGTCTTACAGGTCTGAGCAGGAACTGTATACAGTACTTAGAAATGAGGATCTTGGTAAACTCAACTTGCTGCTGGGTTTCCATAGTTTCCACCCACCGGTTGAAAATGGCATGAAGGCATCATTCTTCTTAAACTTTCCATTCTCATGAAGAAAATGTCCAGGATCAAACAATTTAGGATTCTTGAAATATTTTGGATCAAGACAGAGGACAAAACAGCAATGATCAGAGTTCCCTGAAATAAAATATATATATTTATGATTCACAAAACTATAGCATTAATTGAAATGGATGTGGAAAACATCACCACATTGTAGAAGTTTCCCTCTTTATATTTAAAGGGTTTTTCCCACAAAAAATATTCTACAGTTTTCAAAATAGCACCTGCGTCTGAATATTTTTGTAATTGTATATAATTAAAAGTTTAGTATACCCACTAAATTTCATGAGTAAAGACTACACATTTGTTTGATCTCTGAAACGTGTAAACTTCAGAGCAATTTTTTAGCATTGTGTCACTTTTTTATTTTATCTATTTTAAGAATAAAAGTCAACTGCACTTTTATGGGAAGATAGACTTTCTTATTTTATTTTAGTCACTGTGTTAGTCAATAAAATGTATCACTATAGCACCAACTGCTTTTTCTTATTTCCTTGACCTGCTCACTGAGATGGCCGCACATGCTCAGTTTCATCCTTCAACTGCCTTCTGAGTTGTGATAGGGAGAGCTGAGACACACCCCCTTAGTTATAACAGAAAAGACAATCTGCTGGAGCTTTCAGCTTGATATAAATCTAACAGAGCAATGAATGTGGAGATCTCTGGATCAGGGCTGGTGGTAGCTTTGTTAGAAAGAGATTGTCATGTCCTATATGATGTCTAATTTATTTATTTTTTTACATTAATTATGGGATAACCCTTTAAATTGTCAATTTAACTTTTCACTTAATCTTGCATAAATCAACAGTATATACCCTGTTTCCCCGAAAATAAGACCTACCCCGATAATAAACCCTAGTGCTATTTTGCCCTTTTTTCGGAGTAGGCTTAAAATATAAGCCCTACTCAAAAAATAAGCCCTAGGTACATTGAGGATACACTGAGAGTAGAGGTACAGGCCCAGGGGGGGGGGGCGCAGCCCGCAAGTGATTTTAATGGCCAGTCAGGGCCTCTGTGTGTGCACAGGGGCCCGGGGGCAAAAAAATTACATACCAGTATATATTCAGAGGGGCCAAAAATGACACATATATTCAGTGGGGGCAAAAATGACATATATGTTCAGTGGGGGCAAAAATGACATATATGTTCAGTGGGGGCAAAAATGACATATATGTTCAGTGGGGGCAAAAATGACATATATGTTCAGTGGGGGCAAAAATGACATATATGTTCAGTGGGGCAAAAATGACATATATGTTCAGTGGGGGCAAAAATGACATATATGTTCAGTGGGGGCAAAAATGACATATATGTTCAGTGGGGGGCAAAAATGAAATACCGGTATATGTTCAGTGGGGGCAAAAATAAGACCTACCCCGATAATAAGCCTTAACCCTTTTTTCAGAGAAAAAAAAGAAATAAGACTCTGTCTTATTTTCGGGGAAACACGGTATTAGAAACAAAAAATAAATAAAAATAAACAGGGAAATAGCTCTGTCCCAGAGGAAAAAGGAGTTCTGCTATCTTGCAATAGCATACACATCATAGGAGTAAAATACAATGGCCAGCAGCTGGAACTGTAAGAGTGTTCACCTATATGCCATGGCTCTTCTAGAAATGACAGACATGAGTAGTATCTAGATATTAATCATCTACAAAAAGAGAAGGAATAAATATCTTCACTTGTGCATATATCATTTGTAGGTTATGCTATGTGTAATACTTTCTACTGATGTATTCCACCTTATACTATATTGTGCTCAAATAATAATTATTATTTATGTTAAGCGCCATTAATTCTAAGGTTCTTTAGATCTAAAAGAGAGTATACATAGACAATATAACACAAAGAAAGTACAAAAACAAGCACAATAAACATGAACTTATTAACTGACTGATACAGAGTGGGTAAGGACCCTGCCTGTGAGGGAGGGAAGGGGGAAGGACCCAGTAGGTGAGGGTAAAAGTTGCTGATCTGGCTGTGTAGTGACAGCATGATTATTGCAGGTGGTATACCTTCCTGAAGTTTTCAAATTGCTTTTGAAGGTTTGGATGTTAGGGGAGAGTCTGATGTACTTGAGTAGTGAGTTCTAGGGTATGGGGGATGCATGGGAGAAATCCTATAGATGTTCTGCAAGGGAGATCAGCTCCCCCACCCATTTCAATACATTCTCAATGGGGGAGAGATCTGGTGATTGGGCTGGCCATGGGAGGTGCTGGATACCCTGAACAGCATGTTGTGTGGAGTGGCAGTGTGTTGGTGGGTGTTACCTTGCTACAACACAATGCTTCCTAACAAAGTTAAAAAAAATGCAGTTGTGCTGGTTCCACAATGTCCTGGACATATTGAAGGCTAGTCAATGATACTTCCACAAATACCAAATGGGAATTTCTAGGGTAACTAAGGGCACCCACACCATGACACCTGGTGTTGGTCCTGTTTGTTTCTACACTCTGTATGATGGCAGTAAGCGTTCTCCAACCCTCCTGCAAAGTTGTAGAGCCGAGGAAAGAATATGGAAGCATAATATGAACTTTGTGCACTGTTGGAAATCAACAAGTTCTATGTTATAAAGTCCTCTGAACCTGTAAACTGTATTGATGTTGGCAGAACACCACAACTGATAGCATGCCACATTCCACTCAGGTGACCTGATTCACCATTGACAGCCAAATCAAACAGCTGTTTGTGCGTAATCTAATAAAATGTTGGAAACTCAACATAAATGATATCTTAATAAGTCTGTTAGAGTGGTATAAATCAGCACTAGGACTCAAAGTTCCACATTATAAAACTCCTATGACCCTATAAACTCTTTTGACGTTCAATGGTTGGATAACTGCAGTCTACTCATATGACCTTGGAAGCCAATCACTGCCAAGAAAATAAACAAAACATTAATTGATAAAATATTTCAGTCATTTAAAAGAGTTATTGTGGAGGACTCATTAATCCATTTCTTTACACAGAAGTCCATGGGTTTCAATTAGTATTGTGTTGTAATGCTTCATTTTCCCTGTGGTGGCACAAAATTGTACACTTGGTGCTATATTTTCCCAGAGATTACATTTGATCCCCAGAGGCCCTAGGAGCAGAACCTTAAATAATCAGCTTATGGTTCAAAGATCTTTGTTAGTAATGAGAAAAGTTTAGAAAAGTTTGATCTGGCTGCTTCGCCGAATTTCACAAAGAAATTTGATTCGTGTTGAATTACTTTATCATGAAACGCATTTCTTTGTATGTAACTGGCGCAATGATGGAGGATGGCAATCGTGCCACTCTCCCGTCATTGAAACCCCTTAGATGCCATGTTCAATTGCTGTTCATGGAATATGAGGCTACAATTCAGGCCTTTCAAGGGTTAATCATTTGCAGGTGAAGAGGCCATTGTGGCCATTTTTATTGCAGAAACTGCATTAGATTTGATCATGCTAACTAGAGATGAGCGAATCATTCAAAAAATTATTTGCCGAACATTCGCTGAACTTTTCCTAAGATTTGTATATTCGACTAATAGATTTGTTAAATTTGCTTACAAAATATACGTTATTATGTGGCTATTAGCGAACATTTGCGTAATAATAGCGAACATTCAGTTAAAAAAGGTACGCAACCTCTTTGAAGCGTACAATTTGCATACGAATCCTCAGCGTACTATTGTCTAGCGATTACGTAATACGCAGGCACGCACGAGTGGAGAGGCCGCGGCATGCACTCCTCAAAGGCAGAGGTAATTTTTGAAAATGGCATCCAGGCGATCCTCATCATTTAGCTCTGCAGAGGTGAAATACATGATTTGGCTGATGGACCGGCAGGATTACAATGGCACACACCTCCACCCGAACCAGCATAAAAATGAGGTGATCCAGCAGGTATACTTTGCGCCTTGGTGGGTTAGCCTGGTAGAACAATGGCCAAGTATGGCGAATACTACAAGTAGAAGCTTCAGCTACAGGTCCTTTGGCACTGCTGCCCTGTGCCACCTTCTCCTTTCTTTTAGAGCTTGAGGTCTGTCTGAAACTGGACCCCTTTTGCTTATCCATTCCAGACATTTGTCACTTTACTCTGTGGCCCTGCAGCTGCTCTTTGTCTTTGTTGTCCCTATCTCTCCCTGTCTCTCTCCCAGTCTCTCTCCCTGCCTGATTAATTACTAGCCCTGCAATGGCCCTGCAGTATCCCTGATATGTGTAATATGGATTCCCTGAACAATTACACCCCAATTTTAACAAAACAGAACTAAGAGTCTCAGAACTTCACACACAGTGCTTCTGCTCGTCTCAGCAGTCGCAGCAGAAGTGATGCATCACTGGCTTACCGAGCCTGAGCCAATCAGAGCAAGCCCTGCCCACTAGGTCAGGTGACCACTTTCTTCCCGGGCTTTTGCACACGATAAATGAACGAACAGTAAAAGTTCACTAATGAATTGAATTTGTAAGCAACAGCGTAAAGAGTAACTTATACGTAGCAATAGCGTATAATTTATAGGACAAACTAGGTAGCGAATGCGCACAAAGCCGAAGCGAATCACCTAATATTCGGATTCGCTTCGCAGCTGAAAATTTCCAAGATTTGATACGAATCAACGAATCGACGAATCGCTTCGCTCATCTCTAATGCTAACAGGGTGCACCAGTGTGGTGACATCATACGTCACTCTGCTCCAGATTTTGCTCAGTTGCTCAGTTTCTGCAATCAAGATGGCTGCTCGCAAATGGATGAGCTGAGTATGTGTTTTTTTTTTGTTTTGTTTTTTTTAAACAGCCATTTCAGGGGAAAATTATTTTTTTACCATAAAGCCAGAGGAAATTTAGCTTTGCAGTGAATCAAATTTTTCCTGAAACTCAAATTAAATTCCACTTCAGATACACTGATTCGCTGAACACTAATCTCCGTAACAAAAAAGGATCGTTCTAAGTAAACCCTCCCGTTTACTAAGATTCTGAAAAAGTTATTGGATGACCAAGCAAGCATTTTCTAGTGATTTTGACTAACCTTTGGAATGTGATATCCTCTGAATGTTGTATCCTTGCTGGCCGCATGTAATAATCCCAGTGGTGCTATGTCAGCAAATCTGTGGATTTCATGATAAACGGCATCTGTATATGGCATCTTGAGCTTGTCTTCTGCCGATGGAAGACGTTCACGGCCAATGACCTGATCAATTTCTCTTTGGATTGTCTCTGAAAGAAGAGAAAACATGGCAATTATTAAAGAGGTAGTCTCAGGACAATAACTCTTGTCCATATGCCCTTTTAGAGTAAACCTCACTTTATGTGCCAGAATGGAGAGTTGTATTAGTGGACCTGGTGCTGTGAGGAAAATGTATACGTACTTTATCTATATGTATATAGATAAAGTTAATCAGAGGATCTGAATCTTAAGAACACAGTTATAACTAGATGTAGGCTCAGTGGGACTTAAATGTCAATGGAGTTTTAAAAGTATGGTAAAATCTCTTAGAAGAACCATCTATTTAGGAAGACTGCCCTTTTGTCAAGAATATGTTTAATATACCAGAACCCTACATCTCACTGGTGAACAGTCCTCTAGAAGCCACCAATCCAGTGGTCCTTCAAGTAACAATGTCCCAGCATACAATATTTTAAACATCCCTAGGCGAACTTGCAACCAAGCTACATACAAAACCTCAGATACTTCTGATCTCTGACAAATATTAAAATAAAATGCAATATTACCTTGTATCTCAGGGTACTTGAGTAGGATCAGGAAGGCATATGTCAGAGTTATACTTGTAGTCTCTGTGCCAGCAAAGAACAGATCAGTAACTGCTCCTTGTAAGTTGTCCTCATGAAACTCTGTGTTTGGATTACCTTTTTCCTGGAAAATGTAAGCATTTGGTTATTTCTTTCATGCCACCATCTGAAATTTACTATAAAGTTGTGCAAATGGTCTAAACATAAGAAATAATAATTCTACATGTGGTACGGGAACCTGATCTGGTTCTTCTGACTCCTTTTTTAAGTTAACCTTTTTGTAACCTCTGTTTTTCTTCTGTCTATTTCGTTCTTTCTTTAAATATATCATAACCACATTACGGGAAGAAAACAGCAACTCCTAGCCCTTTTCATCTCAGAATGCCTGGTCTACCCTTGCCTTATCAGCTAGCCATCTGCCAGCTTTCTCTTGACCATTAGTAATTAGGTTTCTAAACTATATACTCTACAGAAACTGTCCTTAGAAAATGCTAAATGATCTGCTGCCAACTCAAATCTAATAGCAGACATTCTCTAATGATTCTCCATGGAATTTGACACTGTCCACCAGCTTCTACTGGAATGTTCCACTCTATTGGCCTTAAAGGGTTTTTCCAGTTTGCATAAACATCCTTTAAAATTCTGTAATGTATCTCTTTTACCTTTACTGCACTTATCTCACGTTCGAGGCTATGTGACCATGTCCATGCAACTCTTTCTTATTTTGTGTGATGTTATGTCCATGGCTGGGGCAGTAATAGGGGAGCGTCTATGTAACTAGCTGAATGGGAGGAGCTTTAAACTAGCTGGGCATTGTTAGGGGCGGGCCTGTGACAGAGAAAAATGAAATGTATCATGGCTTTGTTAGACAAACCAACAGGAAGTACTACATACGGGATGGAAAACACCAGAGCGTCAGGAGAGGCCAAATTGAAAAATAGAAAGAATGGGGAACATGTACATTAGGTAATCAACAAAATGAGCATATATGGTAAAAACCACAGCAATCCTGAAAAAACCCCTTTAAGGGTACTGTTTTCTTTTGGTTTCCTTCGTACCTTTTTCATTGCCCATTCAATGTATTATTTGCCAGCTCTATTTCTTCTCTTATTCCCCCTTGTTGGAGTTCCTACAGGTTCAGTCCTAGGCCCACTCCTTTTTTTTTTCTTTCTCAACAGCCCGTTAGACAAACTATCATTAGATTTGGCTTTCATTACCATCTTAAATGATTGTTCAATATTGCTAAAATCATGTCCTCACTTTATCTTAAAACGGAATGTCCTACATTTCTGCTATGTTCTGCCCTCTATTTCAGTGTGAGGTATTATCATATCTCATTGGAAGCAGGTCCTCTGTCTTGGGGTTATGTTTCATTCTACATAAACCTCAAAACATCTGCATAATCCAACCAGTGTCTGTATTTTTGACTTATATAATCCTGAAGTTTCTTATCTGTGTCATGTGACTAGGAATTAGAACCACCAACTCACACAGAGACTTATGTGTGGACAGGAAGTCTAATTTTCTATGCATTCCTATGGGAGCCTCACTTTCAGTCTCATAGGAATAAATAGAGCAGTGACTGGCTTTTTGTCATGGGTTAGTTGGAGGTCAGGGAGTTGGTCACATGACCCAGCTACAATAAGAAGAGAGGTTATTACTTACAATTACATTCTCTGATAAGAAAATGACAATCACTACAGATTATATCATGCACCTTTCTAACAGGTCAGAGAATAGAAATTTTTGCGGGAGTTCTTCTTTAACTGTGGAAATAGTAAAAACTCTCATTGTAGCTCTGATTCATTCTCGATTTTTATTCCTGTAACTCTTTACTGCTTGGTTTTCCCCTCTTTAATCCATCCTGAATGCAGCCACCAGACTCATCTATCTGTGTACTGATGCCTCCACCCTGTGCCAGTTACTGCAATGGTTGCCCCTCTACTGTAGAATACAACTAAAACTCCTCATTTTCACCCACAAAACTATCCACATCTTTCTAAATCGTCTCCCTCTTCTGTCTACAACCCTGTCCTTGTTCTACATTATGCCAATGGCTTAAGACTAACACCCACCATAATCCAAACCTCCCACTTCCATTTTTAAGACTTTTCTACAGCTCTGCTCTAGCCAATATACTACTCCAGAAACCCCCTATTACATATATCATAGAGTGTAAAATCTTTCAAGCAGTGCCCTGACTCCTATTGATGACTAATTGTTGACTAGTTTGTTACTGTAATGTAGGATTTGTTTTGTACGTATTTTATCTGATTGTTAAGTGTTGCAGAAGATGCTGGTCCTATTTTAAAGGCCTCTTTACACTGGCCAATTTTGCAGGCAATTGTCTTGAAGGAAGCATTCCTCCCTGGCAATTGCATACTCATCTGGGGGAAGGAGACAGCTGACCTCTTTCACAGTATGAGGAGGAATAATCGCTAATGCCATAGTTCATCCCCATACAGGCTCATTGTTTTGTTGTCTACACAGCACAATCTGCCACCGGCAAACAATTTAATGGCCTACACAAACAATCCAATTACCTTATGAGCAACAGTTTTGCTCATTCATTGGGTAATCGGCGGCACCTTTACACTGCCAGATAATCACTAACAAGTGTTCTTGGCCCATGTAAAGGGCCATTAATAAAGAGTATCGTTATTTATTTGCCCCAAAGTGTTTCCCCATAATGCAGACCCTTTCATTTTATAGTAAGAGTACAAGCAAAAGAATCAATAAAGTCCCTTGAGCAGTTTTTGTCTAATGTATCTTGATGAGATCTGATCATCTCCATCACAAAGTCTTTAAGCTTTTGATAAATTACAAATAGACTCTGATGTGGTCCTGGGAGAATTTTCAGCAAATTTGGAAACATATTTAGTAGCTGAAATAACAGAAAAAATGTACAGAATGTTAATATCAGTGATTCCTAGCCATAACCAGGATTGAGAACAACCCAGAGATAGCTCTTAGGATTCTTTTTCTCTCTTGTTTATTACTTCTTTTTAAACTTTCTTCCTAAAATTCATCCGAATCAAATGACAAAATCTTCAGATTCGGATCCACCTTGATTTTTTACAAATTTTGTTTAGAATTAGTTCAATCATCTCTAGTACACACAGGATATAACAATTGGAATCTTAGTTTTTTCCTCTTACTGATATTAACCATACAGTTATGGTGCTGGGAGAAATGGGGCAAGAGGGAGAGATATAAGAAAGAGTAGGGAAAGTTATGTGTATATTTTAAAGTGGGAAACTGAGTGACCAAAGGCATCACGATATGGACTTCAAATAGAAGTTTAGCACTGTAATGTTCAGCAGAAAAAGATTGTTCATAAACTACTATAAAACTGTAACATTTGTGTGGAGATCAACGTCAAGTAGAAACACAATATTTATAGAAAAACATACCTGCTAACATCATAAAATTCAGTAAAACAGAAGGTTGTACAAAAGGCATGAAATCATTTCAATAATTTGCTTCTCAATTCTCTTACCTGTCCAGGGAGAGAACTCAAGAGCTGGAAGATCTCTCTGAGGTAGGATAGGAGGGTCCTAAACTTCTTGTCCTCATAATCAAATCTTTCACCAAACACAATAGAACAAATGACATTGGACACGGCCAATCCCAGCAAATATCGAGGGTTGAAAGGTGCATCTGCTTACAGAACAATAAAAGAGGTGCTGAATAAAAGTGATATTATCAAATATAAAATCCAGTAGTCATGATAACCATGAACGGATGGATGAAACACTTGCCTTAAACTGACACAAAAAAATATCATAATAGAGGTAAATTATCTAATTGTGCTTCAAATTTTATTTTTGACTATATTGGCAGTCATTTCAACAAGTAAGTCACTCTTCTGAAAAGTCTGGGATACTTTACAAAAAAGGAGAGACACTAATTGCTAAGGTCTTCATCAGCAGGAACTTAGGGATCCTCTAATAGGCAGTACTGTGTTTAGTACACTGGGACACAAAATAGGACCTGAAGGACTTCACAAAATGTCAGCTGGGAAGAGGTGGTACATCTATGTCTTCCGTTGTACTGTTAGACATTAGGTTATACACATATATCTGAAAATTTGGCAGCACCCAGACTTCTCTGTTTCTCAAAAGCAGACATATATGTGCCCTTACTTCAGATTCCTACTTTCCCTAAAGGGACATGGGGCAGAGGTGGTCTGTAACTAGCTCCTCATACTTTGTAGAAACATATATTTTATTCTATCAGGGGGAAATCATATCAGGGAAGCTCCAAGTGCACTATTAAGTAGTTTGACAAATTTGGTTCAAATAAATTGGCCACCATATAATATACAATCGAGCCAAGCCAGTGGAATATCGTTAATGGAAACTAATGAAGATTCAGACACAATTATGTTTGGCTATGTTTACATCTGAGTTGGAGACTCTCTAGTCTCCTCACTGACTCTATTGCTCTTTAAAACAATAGACTCAATTAAATGTCATTAGGGTTCATTGGGCATAGTAGGTATCTGTTGTGTAACGGATCCAAAACAGAAACCATAACTCTCATGTGAACAGACTCTTACATAGAGTGTATAAATATCTGTCACCCTTATATTCCTCCTAAATACCTTTATAGTTCGTAAATCTCTCAGCTAGACATTGAGCCTCTTCCTGGATTCTCTCCTCAATGCTCCTCTTTCCCATTCCAAAATTCCTCAAGGTCATAAGAGAGAAACGACGCATAGTTTTCCACCTCCCTCCATTGCTCAAAGAGATACCTGAAAAGATGTGGAGAAATTATAGAGTAATGCCTGTAATTTCTTATATAAAACTTTGAGGATACTTGACTTAAAATTCATTAATTTTCTAGATCACAATCTGTGTAAAAACCTAAAATATAACAGTTTTCCTAATGGCTGCTAAGCAGTAACGCTTCTAGTCACTTTCCAGCTTATAGTGTGTACAGTAGTCATCTTCTTAGCATTAGAGACAGGATAACAATGAAGGTAACACTTCCATCATAATATTGGACGCAGATAACATAGGACAGGAGGTAATGGGGAGAGTTCAGCTCCTTCTTTCTCCTCTCCCTCCCTGTGCAATGACTGCTGTCTCTAAACAGGTTTTCCTACTAGGACATTTGCTATTCTTATGTTTAATAAAAACATATTTGGTTAAAAAGCATCAAATTCATTTTTGGAGTCTTACCATAATTTTTAAACAACATGTCAGTCACTTCTAATATGCCTCTGTCACTAAATGCATCACTGTGGTCAACTAGAGCCTCTAATAGCATCGTGACCAATGAGTATGATCCCACGATAGTTGGCTAGATAGGCTGTGTACACAGGTCCATAGGTTTTGCTTAGCTGTGAAAAGAGGTGAGATGTCAGTAAAACTAGTGATGATCGAGCACCCTTGTGCTCAGGTGCTCGGGTGCTCTGGCCGAGCACTGGGGGTGCTCGAGCACCCGAGCATAATAGAAGTTAATGGGACGACCCAAGTACTAAACCAGGCACCCCCCACTCTGAAGAGCCTGGTTTATACAGCCCCCCCCCCCAAAAAAAAAAAATACAGTGGCCACATAAGAGTAGCCTTTAAAAGGGCTTTTGGAGTAATTTATAAATTTATAAATAAATTCTATCCCTGCCTAGCGCTTTTCTGTCCCTACACTATCTGTCCCTCCTTGCAGCAGCTCTCCCTGACTAAAACTGGCTGGGAACGAGTGACCGGGTGCTATATAGTCATTACAGTGTAATGACAGTAGCTAACATGGCTGCTGGAATTATACTGAATGCCATACCTCCCTGCACGCTAATTGGCTAATTAGCATGCGGGGAGGGAGGGGACTCGAGCATGGCACTTGAGTACACCCGGTGCTCGGCAGAACACCGAGTGTACCCAAGCACCGGCATGCTCGGCCGAACAGCGAGTTCGCTCATCACTAGTAAAAACCCATGTCATAGGTTATCCCATGATTAAGGTAAAATCAGACATCATATAATACATGACAATGTCGTTCTAACAAAGCTAGAACCAGCCCTGTACCTCACATGTAACCAGAGATCTCCCCATTCATTACTCCAATTACTCTACTAGAGTAATTGGAGCACACTGCATACTGCTTTCAGCACCATGTTGCAGAGCATGGTGATGTCACCACATTGCACTTTGTCGTAAACTGTTCTCTTTAAAGTCCAACTTTGGGCATGATATATGGCATGAAAATAATCAAGCCAACTATATAGCACCTGATAAACATAAGGAGTCTTAGAAGCCATGCAATGCTACTCTTGGAAACAATTAGCTCTTTTTCCCAAAAAGACAAGAAAACTGTACCCTTGGCGCCACCGGTTGGAAGGCAGCTATTATATAAGTTAAAAGTGTTGTCCCACAAAAAAAATCTGCAGTTTCCAAACCAACATTTGGATCTGAATACTTTTGTAATTGCGTGTATTTAAAAATTTAGCATAGCCACTGAGTTATTTAATAAAATGTATCTGTATAGCACCACCTGCTGTTTGTTTTTTTTTCTTATTTCTTTGACCTGCTCACTGAGATGGCCGCACATGCTCATATGCTTCAACGGCCTCCTGAGCTGTGATAGGGAGAGCTGAGACACGCCTCCCGAGCTGCAGCAGAAAAGACACTCCCCTTGAGCTGTCAGCTTCATATATATCTAATAGAACAATGAATGGAGAGAACTCTGGATCCACGTGAGGTACAGGGCTGGTTCTAGATTTGTTAGAAAGAGATGGTCATGTTTTATATGATGTCTGATTTATATTTTTTACATTAGTCATGAGAAAACCCCTTTAATGTTCATTCTTTCCAACAGGCAATAAAACATAACTTAGGCGTACTGCCAAGCCGGAAGAAAGGCCTGTCATCCTGCTGGGCCAGTCTCTCTGCATTGCACTGATGAGGGGCAATCACCCTGAAACAGCAACCTGCAGATGAGCTAGTGGCTTGGGTATAATGTTAAATTATGTCTCAAGTCCTGTATGCAAGTCAGAAATTGACTTATAGTATCACTGCCTTCCTGTAGTCTGGTGGTGTCAGAGATATGGTTTTCTTTTTTGGAGAGAAGACTAAGTTTGCATGTATTGTACTGATGAAAGAGATGATGCTCTAGCATCCTCTAGTGATCATCTTATGACATTACATCATTTCTGCAATAGGACTAGCTCCTATGAAGCATTGCATTTAAATATAAGATATTCACTATTTAGGTTACTAGATACTGTCTCACGTAGCACGTATTTGTCAAAGTGCTCTTCAACTAGAGACAGGAGCAGGAAATGTGGCACTTTTAAATAGATTGCCGCTAGGACCCCTGAGACATGTGCCACGTATTGAGATACAGAGTGTGCTGCTTATACATATTTATATCACAATAAATGATAAAATACAGAAACTTACCTTAATGAGACCCTTTGACATTTCTGTGGTGCTGAACTGTAAAACATTTCCTAGGACAGGTACAGGCATAGGACCAGGGGGCAGGTTCTTCAGCTTTACCCTATTCCACCATTTCAGCAGGTAAATTAGCAGGGTGACTGCGGTGGCCAGGAGCAGGGTAGATGCAATATTCAGTGCCATGATCACAAAATTAAAAATCCTTGAAGGTTATGGGGTCATTTCTATCCAGGACAGTGTGGTGTACGCAATAATATTTGAAACCAGATGCATTCCTGTTCCTGTCACCTGGTTATTGTATAGCAGGGCGGGGGGGGGATTGAATTACACTTGGAATGTGTAGGGCCTTGCTGTCACAGCAGTAATGCAGTGTCTCATTCAGTACAGGACATTAGGCTGAGTTGTGAACTCTTCCACTCTTATCCAGTCACTGTATATGCCTGCTTACACACAACATTTTTGTTGGGCCAAAAGCCAGCATATAGGCCGGAAAGCGCACAGATCCCCGCCAAGTTTCATTATAGTGAATAGGGATCTGGTGGTGCACGATGGCATCCAGCTAGGCTGGAGACAGTGAACTCTGGCAGTCTGTTCTTCCACCAGAATAGACTGCCACAGTTCACAGAGCAGATTAGGCAGTTTTCACATGCAATCTTGATCACAGCAGTCTGGCTGCATTGTCTGGAGCGCTCCCTGTAGCGTCAGTCTAACAGCAATCTGTTCTGTAGTCTGGAGCTCTCCCTACAAGAGCAACCTACTGTGTAGTCTGGCGCGCTCTCTATAACAGCAATCTGGTCTGTACTCTGGAATGCCCCTAAAACAGCAATTTGCTGTGTAGTCTGGAGTGTCCCCTATAACAGCAACGTGCTCTGTGGTCTGGAGTGCCCCCTATAACAGCAATCTGCCTTGTAGACTGGAGCTCCCCATAACAGCAACCGCTGTGCTCCCTCTGAAAACAATGCTGTGTAGAAAGGAGCGCCCCATATAACAGCAATCTGCTCTGTAGTCTATAGCACCCCCTATAGCAGCAGTGCCCTCAGTTACAGCAGTCTGCACTGTAGTCTGGAGCCCCCCCATAACAGCAATCTGATCTGTAGTCTGGAGCCCCCTCTATACCAGCAATCTGCTGTGTTGTCTTGGGCCCCCTATGACAGAAGTCTAGCTTTATAGTCTGGCACCCCCTATGACAGACGTCTGACTTTAGTTTGGAGCACCCCTATAAAAGCATTCTGCATTTGCATTCTGTATTTATGGATTAAACATAGACTATAAATGCAGGCAGGTGAATGCGGTCTTACTTTATCGGTGCTTCACTATTTCAGTAGCTCCCATTGCGGTGCAGGGGAGCCATGGAAACAACGTAGAAAAGCTATGCTGTTTCCCTAACTCGAAGCTAAGAACAAACCGCAGCATGCTGCGGTTTGCTCTCCGGTCCAGGCATCCGCACCAAGACGGATCCGGAATGACCCCCAATGCAAGTCAATGGGGGTGGATCCGTCTGGTGTGACCATAATGGTAACCGGATCCGCCCTCCATTGACTTTCAATGGAGTCCATTACGGATCCGGGTACACATAGACACATACAGACATAAACATACACACACATAAAGACATACAAACACACATACATACTTACATGCTCCCCGGCAGGTCTTCGGAGCGTCAGGACGGCTCACACAGGTCACGATTCCCCACAGCGCCCTCTGCTGGGCGCCTGGTGGAATCGTCAGATGACGATTCCACCAGGCGCCCAGCAGAGGGCGCTGTGGGGAATCGTGACCTGTGTGAGCCGTCCTGACGCTCCGAAGACCTGCCGGGGAGCATGTAAGTATGTATGTGTGTTTGTATGTGTATATGTGTGTGTATGTTTATGTGTATGTATATGTATGTACTGTGTGACATGTGTGGGGCCGGAGCGCGGTTCCGGCTCCACACATGTCACTGCGGCAGGCCTGATCCGGCAGCACCCTTCACCTGCCGGATCAGGCCTGCCGCCAGTGTGAAAGTAGCCTAAGCTTGTTGTTAAAGTTTTGAAAAATTTGATTCGGCAACATTGCCGAAGTTCACCAAGAAATTTGATTTGTTCCAAATTAATTTGTCAAGAATCTCCATAAATCAGGTATACCCAGATAGCTGCTTTAGGGTATGGAAACACACAGCGGTTGTGCTGTGGGCGGTAAAGGGGAAGAACCACATGGCCAGTTAGCAGCTGCCTTTCACTTAATAATGAAGACCACACTGTATAGTCAGGGCCGTTGCTGGTATGGGTTTGGCTGGTTAGGTGGGGGCACAATATGCAAATTATTGCTGTTGTGGCCTGCAATCTCCTGCAGGTTATTTGACAGTAAGCACATTATATTAATCAGCTCGGGCATACCCACTTCTCCAATTCCAGCGCTCTCCTGCCTTACAGGTGGAAGCCCTTCTTCTGCCAGATGGCTGGCTGATTTTTTTACCACTAAGCGCTAGAAAATTTCAAATAGAAATTTTCCTAAACTTCATACCAAATTCCGCATCGAATGCTTTGCTCAACGCTACTTGTTCTACCACACTGTTTCTGCCCAGTGCAAAGGGAGATGCCTAAAACAGTGGAGCGACAGTACGTTCCCCTCTTTCCTGACCACCTGGTGGTTGGCTTTTACTTCTATTTAACCATTAGTAATGGCGAGATGGGGCAAGCCTTTCAAGCTTGGAACGTAGGAGGACATTTATCAAGACTGGCCCCATCTCCGGTCTTATTTCCCCTTTCATAGCACATTTATTCAGAGGTGTAGGTCTTTAATGTACAACCACGGAAAATGGTTTTAACATTGTCAACTAGTCTACAGCATCACACTCAGCCCTAACAACTATTTTTTTAATACCACTTATTCAGTTCCGCTTACTACAGCAGTCACTCTGTACAGCAAGCTTGGTGGGAGCATTCATTTGTAGAACAGGAAACGTTGCTTCAGGTATAAAAAAAACATTTATTTAACCTCCTATATGATGATTATACCATGTTTAACATACGTAGTATACACTAGAGATGAGCGAATCTATTCGCCGCTTCGTATATTCGTTACGACTTTGTTATTTCCTACACCGAAGCAAATCAGAATCTTTTCAGATTTGCTTCGTACAAATCTTCTTAAATGTTCTTAAATCTTTGTACGCTAACACTACGTACACATCTGATAATTTCTATGGTAATGATACGCATTTGATCATTTGTGCGCTAATGCGTACGTATTCAGTTAAGTAGAGTACCTTTAACAATACTAGACTGTATGTTCATTATTTGTTCGTTATTTCTTGACTCAAGAAAGTATCTCATGATACAGTGGTTTTATCATGTGTGTTAGAAACAAAGAAGATTTGATTTTTGCATCAATCTTTATTTCAATTTCATTTGATTTTGTGTTCCCCGGCAGAGAACAGCACCTGGAACTGCCCTGTTGACTAGCTATGAATTCTTAGAGGGGACATTACCAGTACTAGAGCTGAAAGTTAAGTGGCAGACCCCAGCCATCAGCCTTGCTGAGAAGTTGACTGGGGTCATTTGGGTGTGATGGGCAGCCCAAAGTTGGACTTTTGCTCCTTCACTTCTAAGAAGGCACTGGGATAATGGAAGAGGAACTCTGTTTTCTATGGGCAGCAAGGAGAGTTTCTTTGAGACAGTCTTGACATGTGAAACCAAACATGTTTTACAACATATCTTCACATTTCTGTTCATTATATTTTATCTACATTTTTATCTATACTTTTAATTCGGTCTCAATAAGTAGTTACTATAAATGAATTATGTGTGTCCTGACAGTAGCATGTGATGGACACTCAGCGAGGGACAACAAACATCTCATAGTTGTAAGGTTGAGAACCATTGGTGTTGGGTTCTGGTCTGATGTCTAGTAGCTTTCTGTCCACGGTGGGCTTCAAAGTGAACTTTTGCAGTAAAGTAGCGAGGAAGAGGAAGATTTCCATGCGGGCTAGACTCATGCCCATACACATACGTTTGCCTGAGAAGGAGGAAAACATAATCCAATAGATGGTGTTCAATGTTAATAGTCAATTATCTGTAACAACTTCTAAGTAATCTGCAGTAAATGTATGAAGCAACTGAAATACACATCTATCACTTTCAAAATGTTTTTTACCCTTCTTCATGAATCGAAACAAGACATTCAGAATCAGATTAAAAGTTATGTGCACTACATAGAGCCATGGCAAGGTTAGTAACTGTTTTTGAAGATAGGTAGAGGTGGACATATGAACCTCTAGACTAGGGATCCACAACATTTTCTGGTCTAAGGGCCACATTGTCAGATTAAGGCATTCCCAATGAAATGAAAAGAGGTATTACCATCTGACACATTTATGGCATCTGTAAAGTATATGGCATAAATATCTGATAGGTTCTTCCATAAGTTCCACCTATTGGCATAATGGAGGTTCCTTTCTCTCCTGTGTAAAATCCAGCAAAGAAGAGACCATACATGCTTCTTTCTCCATTGTACAGTAGTATATGAGAAGGATCTGTCCACCGCCACAGTGAATTTGTACTTTCCTATGTCTTTTCATGAATCATGCATCACTTCTATTCTCTCTGACATGACCAATACACGGAAAAGCAAGCCTGTGACCAGATGGCTGGAGGCTACACTCAATGGTATTGTGGGCCATATGTGACCCTGGGCCACAGCGTTTGCACCCCTGCTCTAGGTATGACCAATAATGATCATGTCAGTTCTGTACAATAACAGATAACCAGTAGTGATGATCGAGCACCCAGGTGCTCGTACGCTCGGGTGCTCTGGCCGAGCATAATTGAAATCTATGGGAGTAAACCAACACACACACAGACAGACACACAGAGACACTACTTACCTTCCCTGGCAGCTCCCTCCTCCCATCCAGCAGGAAGACGGGACGCAGAGTGGTAAGTTTTACCACAGCGCCACCTGCTGGACTGGTGTAGTCCCTGCAAAGAAGAAGCCTGAGGAGGAGGAGGTAAGTGGTTTCTGTTTGCTTGTTTGTTTGTTTTCTATTTTTCAGGATCGTGAATGCCGAGGACTACTTCGGATTCGTTGGATTACGTCGGACCAGCTTTTATATTTTTTAAATAAAATGGTCAAACAGCGGTCTGGGGGAGTATTTATTTCAATAAAATATTTTATAAGTGTGTGTGTGTTTTTTTTTTACAACATTGCAGTTTTAGTAATCACGGCTATCTACAGACGGCCCTGATTACTGATACTGGGCTTAGTGCTTGCCGGTATGGCCAGCACTAACCCCAACATCTATTACCTCGACACCCACCGCCACCAGGGGTGTTGGGAAGAGCTGGGCACCCGCAGGACAGGACCTTCTAAATTGAGGGTCCAGTTCTGGGGCAGCGGCAGGCTGTTACTGTTAGGCTGGGAAGGGCCAATAACCGTGTCCCTTCCCACCCTGGTAGTGCCAGGCTGCTGCTGCTGATTGCATCTGGCTGGAGAAGGAAAAAAGGGGGGGGACCCCACGCCATTTTCAAAACACGGACACCGGACACAGGGATGTGTGAATGGAGCCCAAGACTGTTTCATGATCATTAGAGGTAAGCAAAGTTTTCAAAAATTGGATTTGGAGGGTTCGCTAGTTTTTTCAAGAAATTTACTTCATTCAATTAGTCACAAAGAGTGTTAAATCAGCTATATCCCGACCTGCAGGGAGGGGGTGTCACAGTGTACACTACTGTGCATTGCAGCAACATACATAGCTAGTCCTTTCTGGTAGTGAAACATTTACTGTGACAGGCAGGTAGATGCCCAAATAACAGTAGAACTAGACAGCATATTCACCCTAATTTGAAAGTGTAATAGAATTGCATTTGCAGGCACGGCGGTGACCTGTGCTTGCGCGAGATCCAGGGCCGGTTTTAGACAAAACGTGGCCCTGGGCAAAATCAAAAGTGGGGACCCAAATCTTGTAATGATGGACTAATAACACAGTCCTCTTTTGTCGATTCAGTAAATGAAAACAAATATGTGAACATGTGTGTCCCCTCCATTAGTACGAATACTGTGATATCACATTTATATAGTTTTTCTTGTGTTTTAAAAACTTTGGAAAACATTTTTTCTTTTCATTGCCATATTCTGACCCCCCAAAACTTTTTTTTTATAGTTATGTCTACAAAGCTGTGAGAGGGTTCATTATTTGCCAGACAATCTGTAGTTTTCATTTATGCCATTTTGGGGTGTGTATGAACTTTTGATCTGTATGCTGTACACAAAAATGTGGATCCTTTTTTATGCGGATTAGACCTATTCACTTCTATGGGGCCCTTTTCTTCCATTCTTCGGCTCCACAAAACAAATCATGTCCTATACTTGTCAGTGAAAACCATGACGTGGTCTTCCATCGAAGTCTATGGGTCTGCAAAAATGCGGAGCACAAAAAAAATTTGCATTTTTGCAGACAGCATATGGCCATCTGAATGAGCCCTACTGCTTACTGGGGAGCAAAATATGTTGTATATGCATACAATATATAGATAGATATGAGATAGATAGAAAGTTATCGATAGATAGATAGATAGATAGATAGATAGATAGATAGATAGATAGATAGATAGATATGAGACTGGCAGGAAGATAGATGGGCACACCTAGACACAGTATATTTACAGTTACACACGCTTTTCAGTTGTATGCCCGCTCGCTTCCACGGACGTTCAGCTGAAGCAAAAGGGGGGCCCTTAGATGAAAGGGGCCCTGGGCAATTGCCCAGTTTGCCCCCCTAACGCCGGCCCTGGCGAGATCTCCAGAGGAGTAGGATGAGGTAGGAGAGAAGGGCAGGCCAGAGGACATCAAGGGAACTTCAAGGGCATATAGCAAGATCGGAGTTTTCTCCAATCCCATCAGTTAGAACAGAGTTGCAGCTGTATAATACAGCCGGAACCTACAAGTGATGGCACAGACTAACTGGCTGCTTGCCAAAATGCACTATTATGGCACAAGGCTGGAGAGGGTTAAGGTAGGGTCAGATATGAAAATAAGGTACAGTAATATTTATGAATTTATAATTGGTATTAAACACTAGAGCTCAAATAAACCCTTAAAGTGATAATACCTGCAGAAAATACCATGAAGGCTTCACTTTTCTTAAAACCACCATTCTCATCAAGAAAGTGCCCAGGATCAAACTGTTCCGGGTTCTTGAAATAATTTGGGTCCTTCAGAACCGATGTTAGAAGAGGAACCACCAGCATTCCCTAGAGTGGAGAATAAGTACATTTGTAATCACTTCATCATCTGGGAATGGTAGAACATAACCTGTGGAATAATGATTAGAGATGAGCAAAGTTTCAAGAAATTCGATTTAGCTGTTTTGCCGAATTTTAGTATTTGCTCACTACTTGATTGAAGGTCTGGCACGAAATATCGCATAGGCCACGATGACGTTATCACGCCAGCCGGCAAGGGATGCACAGGATTTCGGTCAAGATCTTCAATCAAGATGGCGGCGTACAGCATGTCACAAGCACATGGATCAGGTATTTTTTTGTTTTTTGTTTTTTACACTATTTCAGCTTAAATTGGTTTCCTACTGCGTAGCACAAGGAAATTTGGCTTTGCGGCGAATCGTGGACTTCCATTCGCTCATCACTAAAAATGATATATTCCTGTGTTATTGACAGTTTACCTTAGGGATGTGAAATCCATTTAGAGTTGTGTCTTGCCTTGCTGCACGAGGAAGTCCTATAGGGAAAATATCTGAGAATCGCTGAATTTCATGGATAACAGCATCTGTATATGGCATTTGAGCCCTGTCTTCTACTGATGGGCTTCGGTTTTGACCAACTACACGGTCAATCTCTTCATGAATCTTTTCTGTAAAATTGAAAGGAACAAATGAAACATGTTTTTGTTTACATATTCTTGCATACATTACATGCATTTACATGCTTTATATTTCTACCTCAAGCTCACAGTTAGGGCTCATGCACACAGCCATTCACATCAATGGGTCCGCAATCACTGAGATTCAGAGCGGAGTCACGGATCGGAACACCATGGAAGGACTACAGTGTGCTTCTGTGGTGTTTCTGCATGCACTACTTTTTTGCGGTGCGGATCATCAGATGCGGATCACGGACCCCATTCAAGTGAATGGGTCCGCGATCCGAATGTGGCGGCCCCACAGTCAGTGCCCGTGCATTGTGGACCACAAATTGCAGTTCGTGTGCATGAGCCCTAACGCTGTTGTACACACTGGAATATGGCATTCCCCATTGCCTGGGCTTCACACTATGCTTAACCTTCACTGCAGACTCATTAAGAAGAATATTAAAGATCAGAAAATAAAGCTTGGGCAGCAAAGCTAAGCAGAGACTGAGGCTACAGACTTTACAAGAGTCATGATGCATACATCAATACAAATCTCTCGGAGTACATGATCTATAATGAGGAAGAATTTAAATATTTATATACTAATGACCTATCCACAGGATAGCTCTTCGGTATCTGATTTGTGGGGGTCCAACGCCTAGAACCCTGCTGATCAGCTGTTTGAGAAGGCAGCATTGTTTGCATTAGCGCTGCGGTCTTCTCTCAGCTTTTCCTAGGCTAGTGAAGACATGTTCATTGGTCACATGGCCTAGGTGCAGCTCAACTCCATAGAAGTGAAATGGCCTGAGCGAGATACCAAGCACACCCGCTATACAATGTATGGAGCTGTGCTTGGTAAGCTGCAAAAAGGCCACCACACTCACAGGAGTGCTGGTGCCTTCTCAAACAGCTGATTGGCAGGGGTCCCGGGTGTCAGACCTCTACTGACCACAGGTCATCAGTTCTAAAGTCTTGAAAACCCTTTTAAGTCCTTAGGATAGCATTCAATTGAAGACCCTAAAAGATTCTAGAGAGAAAGAGAGAGCTAGGTAAGAGTTGGACTGGAGAGAGTAGTTTGGCTGACCAGGGATAACAACCAGCAATGTGAAACCAGAAAGCTAGAGCCCCAGAAGTGTGCAGCCAGAGAGCTACAACCTCAGCAGTGTGCAGCCAGAGAGATACAACCACAGCAGTGTGCACCCAGAGAGCAACAGTCTCCACAGTGTGCTTTCACAGAGCTACAACCCCAGCAGTGTGTTACCATGGTTACAGACCACCCTGCAATCCAGCAGTGGTGGTCGTTCTTGCACAATATAGGAAAAAGCACCAGCCTATGTGCACTCCCATGGTATCAGCCACCAGAGAGGCTGGAGCTTTTTCCTACAGTGTGCAAGCACGACTACCACTGATGGATTGCAGGGTGGTCTGTAACCATGGAAACGAGCAGTGTATAATGTGATGAAAAAATGAATTCAGCCCGCAAAGGAGGCAATATGGATAATAACAATACATTAGAAAGTGTCTTGTATTAAATTTCTCTACATGATAACGCAACCTACTGAAATGAGACAACCCCTTTAATAATGAAGATCAAAGGAGGAAAATATAATTTCTGCAAAGTGCCTTATTAAGTGGAGAGAGGCATCTTACCTTGAACCTCTGGGTATTTCAGAAGTATTAGCAAGCTATATCTCAATGTCATGGTTGTAGACTCTGTCCCCGCAAAAAATAAATCAATTACCATCCCCAGTAAGTTCTTCTCACGGAACTCAGTTTCTGGATTATTTTTTTCCTGTGAAAATGTATTGTATCTTAAACAACCTCTTAAACTCTGACATGACTAGTTAATGTTAATCCAAGGCAAGCATGGAAAGCTGGCACCATGCAACAATGACATGAGTATAGCCCTGATGGAAGTGGACTTTGTTGGACAACTTTCCAAACTATCTACAGTTACATTCCTCCTTGTTTTGACAAGTCATCCCTAATGTAAAGCAGTACCATAACTAGGCTTCCCATTACCAAGGACAACTGTTCAGATTGTAGCCCTAGCACTATATGTAACCCTATATCTTGGCAAGGCAAAGTGACTTTTTGGCATCCAACACCTAGGGCACAAGGAAGAAAAAAAACATGTGGATAAATGGAAATGTAAAAGAAGCAATAAATGACAAAAAGAAAGTAAGTAAATCACAAAAACAGGAGGGTAGCCAGGAAACATAAAAAAAGGAAAAAAAATAGAATATGTAAAACACAAATAAAAATAGCCAAACTGAAGACAGAGAGATTCATGGACAAAGAGACAAAGACAGTAAAACTAACCCTAAAATGGTTTTCAATTATATATGATGGTAAAAAGTATAAATCCGGCCCCTTTGCTGAGTGATGAGGGGCGGAGCTGCAGAGAGCGATGAGGAGAAAGCAAAAGCTATTAAATAATTTGATAAAATGCAGAGTGCAAAAGTAAATTCCCCATAAAAAGTGCCCTGTCTGACCCAGGAAGAAGTACAGCAGCATCTTAAAAAGATTAAAATAGACAAATCGCCAGGACCAGATGGCATACACCCCCGTATTCTAAGAGAATTAAGTAATGTCATAGCCAGACCCATTTTGATATTTAAGGACTCTATACTGACAGGCAGTGTGCCACAGGATTGGCGCATAGCAAATGCGGTGCCAATATTCAAAAAGGGTCCAAAAACAGAACCCAGAAACTATAGGTCGGTAAGCTTAACATCTGACATGGGTAAACTGTTTGAAAGTTTTCTAAGATATCTTGTAGTACGTCAATGACAATAAGCAAATAACTCCATATCAGCATGGCTTCATAAGGGATCGGTCATGTCTAGTGTTGAGCGAGCATGCTTGGCCGAACTCGCTGTTCGGCCGAGCATGCCTAGGCTCGGGTCCGCTCGGTGTTCTGCCGAACACCGAGTGTACTCGAGCGCAATGCTCGAGTCTCTTCCCCGCACTGTAATGTTGTTGCATTTGTATGCTAATGCATCCACATTATGTACGCTGCTGCGTACGCATTTCTATGCTAATGCGTACACATTGTGTGCTAATGCATACGCATTGTGCGCTAATGCGTACACATTGTGTGCTAATGCGTACAAATTCAGTTAATTAGCATACTTTTACGAGTGAAAGGAGAAGTCGCGATTCTGACCTTTTTCTATTAACCAGACACCCTCCCCTCTTCCGAGCGGGGGGTGCCTGGTTTAGTCCCATTGCCTAACATTATGCTCGGTGCTCAGCGGAGCACTTGAGCAAACCCTAGTGCTTGGCCAGAGCACCCGAGCATACGAGCAGAGAGGTGCTCGCTCAACACAAGTCATGTCAAACTAATTTAATCAGTTTCTATGAGGAGGTAAGTTCTAGACTTGACCGCGGCGAATCAATAGATGTCGTATATCTGGACTTCTCCAAAGCATTTGACACTGTACTACATAAAAGGTTAGTATATAAAATGAGAATGCTTGGCCTGGGAGAAAATGTCTGTATGTGGGTAAGTAGCTGGCTCAGTGATAGAAAACAGAGGGTGGTTATTAACTGTACACACTCATATTGGGTCACTGTCACTAGTGGGGTACCACTGGGGTCAGTATTGCACCCTATTGTCTTCAATATTTTCTTGTTTGCAAATGACACTAAACTGTGTAAAGTAATTAACACAGAAGAGGACTGTATACTGTGTATGTACTACAGCGGACAGTATAATATATGTATATACTGTATATAATATATATATATATATATATATATATATATATACACACTACAGAGGACAGTATACTGTATCTATACTAAGGAGGACAGTACACTGTATATATATATATACTACAGAGGACAGTATACTGCTGCAGATGGATCTGGATAGATTGGAGGCATGGGCAGAGAAGTGGCAGATGAGGTTTAACACTGACAAATGTAAGGTTATGTACATGGGAAGGAATAATGCAAGTCACCAGTACATACTAAATGGTAAAACACTGGGTAACACTGACATGGAAAAAGGACTTACTGTAGGAATTTTAATGGACAGCAAACTAAGCTGCAGAAACCATTGTCAGGCAGCTGCTGCCAAGGCCAATAAGATAATGGGTTGCATCAAAAGGGGCATAGATGCCAGTGATGAGAAGATAGTCCTGCCACTTTACAAATCACTAGTCAGACGACACATGAAGTACTGTGTACAGTTCTGGGCTCCTGTAAACAAGGCAGACATAGCAGAGCTGGAGAGGGTACAGAGGAGGGCAACTAAAGTAATAACTGTAATGGGTGGACTACAGTACCCCGAAAGGTTATTCAGTTAGAATACAATGACTGGGGGAGAAATAATAACCATGTATCAGGACAGAGATCTCTCCCATCATCTATTTATCCCCAGAACTGTGACTGGGATGAGGGGACATCCTCTGTGTCTAGAGGAAAGAAGGTGTCTACACAAACATAGAAGATGATTCTTTATGGTAAGAGCAGTGAGACTATGGAACTCTCTGCCTGAGGAGGTGGTGATGGTGAATTCACTAAAATAGTTGAACAGTGACCTGGATGTATTTCTGGAGTGTAATAATATTACAGGTTATAGTTATTATATTTCTGGAGAAGGGTCATTAATCCACAGAGTTATTCTGATTGCCTGATTGGAGTGAGGAAGGAAATTTTCCCCCCAAAATGAGGAAAATTGGCTGCTACCTCACAGGGGTTTTTTTTTGTGCCTTCCTCTGGATCAACTCGCAGGATAACAGGCTGAACTGGATGGACAGATGTCTTTTTTCAGCCTTACAAACTATGTTACTATACTAAACTACAGAAATTCACAGTATGATGTACGGATGGAGTTTAAAAAAAATGCAAAAAACAGTCAACATGCTTATTTTTATGCAAAATAAAAGAGCACCTGCAATTTCACCCTTTGAATTCCATAGGGTGCAATATTCTTACATAACAGATTAAAAATTTGCTATATATTCATTTGAGATTTTCTTTGCATTTGTACCACAACCCATGGCAAAAAAATTGCCCTCCACATCTGGGCGTAGCCTTAGAAAGAGGCCAATGGTTAAACCTACCTCTTCCATTTTCAAGAGGAAGCAGTCAATGAGGTCCCGTGGGCAGTTCTCATCAAGTGTTTCTTGGTGTGAATTTATCATTTCCTTCACAAACCTTCTTAATTTTACATTATTTGAAAAGATTTTCTGGTGTGGTCCAGGAAGGCATTTCATCAAACTTGGGAACATACCAAGAAGCTGGAAAATAGTATATCAATTGTTTACTGTAATATATATTGTAATGATGGAAAAGGGATCATCATTAATACAGAAAGGACTTACTGCTTAAGATGGTTCTACAGAGAGATAATAAAATAAAATTGAGAGATCTACACAGGGTACAGGGCCCCCGTTCTCATGATTGATGGGGGTCCCAGTGGTAGTTATCCCTTGATGAGGGCCACCAAGTCCAGTTTTTTTAGATGATCTTGTAAAGGCCTGCTATTATCAATGAAGATACTGGTGGTTGGGAGAGGGCAAGTCAAGATTAAATGAATCTTAAAAATATGTACCTGACCAGACAGGGAATTTAGTCGCATGAAGATTTCTCTGTTGTAATATAAAAGTTTCAGGAATGTCTTATCCTCATAGTCAAATCTCTCCCCAAACACAATGGAGCATATAACATTGGAAACGGCCAGTCCAAGAATGTATGTCGGGTTAAATGACTTATCTGTAATTAGAAACAATAATATAAGAAAGTAGGATATGGAAATTGGATTGTGATCAGAAAACTAAACAAAAAAGGTTTTACTGGCCTGGATTTTTATGTAATGGTGGGTAGGATGGTAGAGGGACAAGCCATTCCCTCCCTCATTCCAGTACAACTATTTCCCCTAGCCCAAAGCAAACCAGGTGTAGCTACTGGAATCATTACTGGGGGAATAAATTGAGGGCTGAGAGCCTCATTCAGGGTCAGAAGCCTGGAAGTTGCATAACCTCCCATGTGGGTGGAAACCTGTGTTTAATTAGAGCCCATGTGGGCCAGGTATTTTCTTTAATTAAAATGTCCTTTGCTGTGGAATTCATATCAGTGAATGTACAACTTGGCTGCTACTATTTTATTTTGGAGGACATAAATATTATATGGACTTTTAACTGCTGAAGTAGAGACCTGCGATATATCTTACCCACCGTGGTTTTGCATAATTCTTTCTCGAAGACACTGGGCTTCTTCTTGAATCCTCATTTCAACACTCCTCTTGCCCATTCCAAGATTTCTCAAGGTCATCAAAGAGAATCGTCGCATTTCTTTCCACCTTTCCCCATTGCTCATAACAATGCCTAAAACATATTAGAGAAAATCTGTTCTATACAGTGTGTAACAGAATTAGCTATGGACACTTTTTAGCACGAGAAACACAGTTCACTCCAGTCAAATGTAGTAGCCACAACCAGTTTTATTTTCTTTATAGACAGTTCCAGCAAAACATAAATGATACAAAATGAAATCCTAGGACATCTGGCCACTAACTATACACGGGATACTAGAGGGAGCTGAGCCTGCTGCATGGCATCTTAAACAAAACATACAGCAGTTGTTTTACTGACAGCAGTTTGTCCTAGCAGCAGAGAGTCATCATTCTCTGCACTCTCTGAACTTATACAGAAAAATCCACATTCTGCTGATGATTAGCCACAGTCATCCCAAGTACCTGGAGTAGCTAAATGGAGTAGAGACACACCCAGCTTTCCTACTCCCTGGATGGCTCTTATCATGAATAAGCTAAGGCAAAGTTTACTGAGGTTAATTGGATTCAGTAGATGAATTGTAGAAAATGTTTACATCTTTCAGCATACTGAAATCCAAAACATATAAAACTTCCCCACCACCACCATATAATTGTTTAACAATATACATGGACCTGTAGAAGACCCCTCAGAGGGGCCCCATATTAAAGATGTAGTGCCTTTGATCAGGGGTTTGAAGTCTAGATTTTTGTGGACATTTGTCCCTTTTTACCCTATAAAAAGTCATCAACTCTTTATTTCACTTTGAAGGGTTAACTTGCACTGTTTAATACTGTGTAACTGCATTTTATATGTTTGTTGTGATATATATCCTGTTCATTTGCTTTGTGTTGGCATGGCACTGTGGAAGAGGTTAAGGCATATTGACAGACTTTTGGTACTTTCTAGCTAATAATGAGAAACTGGTAATTTTTCACAGCTGCCATAAAAAGAAGTGTATGTTTTGTAGACTTGTTTACCACCAAAACCAGACAGTCTGACCTTTTATATGTCTGGTTTAGCTATATTAATGTCTGAAGACTTGTTTTTGCCTGTAAAAACTGCTTTGTCATTTCATTTTGGTATCATTGAGGTTCTAATTCAAGTCTATGAGAGATGAAAGTTGTAACATTGTATTTGTTTGAGTTGTGTTTCTCCACTTCACCCCTCCCACTAGAGGGTGCTAATTCAGAGCCCTTAGTGTTCTGCAGTTAGAGATCAGTGCTTAGATGAAGAGACTCTGCCAGACTGCATGAGTGACCAGAAGAAGACGTTGAGATGGGGATGTTGAGTCACAGACCCTGGGTCACTAGCCATGTGACCAAGGAGCCAGCCAGACTACTGAGCCACAGACCCTGGGCCTCTAGCCTTTGGCCAGGCTACAAGCCTTCTGAGAGAGAGAGGGACAGCAAGCTCAGGCCTTTCCTCAGCATGAATCCTTCTTCTGCCCAGTAGAAGACTGGAGAATGCAGCACTGTGCCTCGCCTGTATTGTTTTACACCTCCAGTAAAGAAGCACACTGGTTACTGCAGACCCTGACTCTCTGGACATATTTCCCATTGGGGTGCACCACTCCTTACCATCACTTCCGGAAAGCAGAAACATGTGCAGACCCCTCAATGAACACAGTGCCTCTTAAGAGTGGCAACCACTGTAGTGCACCATAAGTTGCTAGCTGCCATGACCTCATCAAGTGTCAATTGCCAAAGAGCAAGTTATAATGACCCCATTAAGCTACTTACCTTGTTTAGAATCCATAAATGATTATTGGGCCAATGTCTGATACTTGGGGCTTCTTGTTAGTTTAGCCAAGGAAGAGATATAGCTAAGCTTCCCTCTACCCTGGACAAAGAGTTTACTGCCTTGTCTTGAATCCAAATACTGCATACTGGCCAAGGCATAGTGACTTGTTGTTATCCTACCTGGGATTCAAGACCCACCATTCCTCCTTAGCTACGCCCTTGATTTAAGAAGCCTAACACTCTTCAGGCTTCAGTCATTTGGTATCTCGCCTTTAGACATATGTCAAAACCAAATGCTTGATGCTCAGAAATATCTACAGTGGAATTTATAATAAGGGTAATATTTGAAGCCCATTTCACTTGACTCTACTGTGTCTAGAAACACTACTGCTGTTTTTTGTGATGTCCATTTTTTGTGACTTTTCAATAACTGAGGCCTATTAACTTTTTTAGAGGGCCGAGCTTGATAAATTATTAAAGTGTATTAAAAATGGCAATGCCGATGTAGCCGACTATAATTATTTTACAGTACACTCCATGATTCCAAAACATGTACCATTCAGACATCAACAACATCTCTTACTTACCATAGTCTCCAAACAATACAGAGAGGGAATCAACTTTTCCTCTGTCATTAAATATATCCCCACAGTCAACAAGAGCTTCCTTAACAGTCTTATATCCGACTAATATGACTGAAGGGGTGCGAACAAACTGCATCATGTACACGGGGCCATATTTCTTACTGAGCTGCAATTACAGAGGTGTAGGCAAAGAAGAGAGGAGTCTTAACGAAGATAAAAGGTATTCTATAATAAAACTGTAAACAGCAAAAAACCATACATGATCAGACTTCCTGAAAAAAATCCTTACAACCTTAGTGCCCACTAACCCCAGCTAGCAACATCTATGAAAAACTCTTGACTGAAAGTTTGGCACATGGTAGCTAAAAAGGTCATCCACCATTTATTATGTGATGGCCTATCCTCAGGATTGGCCATCACAAGCTGATCATCTGGTATGCGTTTTGTCAGTCCCCTAATGATCAGCTAGTGATGCCATATCCTGAGGATAGGCCATTCCTTATTAAAAGGTGAATAGCCCCTTTAAATCAGCATAGAATGGCTATTAAAGGGGTTATCCCATACAGAGCTGTTTATACAGATGAAATATATTTTATATACTGTAGCAAAATAATATGAGTAAATGAATTTATTGAGAAACAGTGACACCAATGACACTGTTTAAAGGTGTTTTCCCATCTCAGACAATGGGGGCATATGCTAGGATATGTCCCCATTGTCTGATAGGTGCAGGTCTCAGAGGTGGGAGTGAGAACGGAGCGGGGAAGGTGGTGGCCTGTGGTTTGAATGGGAGCACACCGCGCTTGCGCTGCCACCGCTCCCATTCATTTCTATGGGGCCGACGGAAATAGCTGAGCTATTGATCGGCTATTTTCGGCGGCCCTATAGAAATGAATGGAGGGCGGCTGTGCATGTGCAGTGCACCCTACACAGTCTTCATGAGTCCATTCTCGATGTAGGTGTGGGTCCCAGAGGTGGGACCTACACCTATTATACATTGGGGACATATCCTAGCGATATGCCCCGATTGTCTGAGCTGGGAATACCCCTTTAAGAAGGTATTTTGTCCAAAGAGTTTATTATGCATGTATATCTTTATATCAGTGCAACCCAGTAATTTTGTGTCTTCATCACATTATACAAACTCGTGCATTACTAAAGAGGGTGTAAAAACTCATCATCCAAAATGCATAAGTGAAGCTGACTGGTGAAGATGTTGGCAATTGTTTATCTGTCCCCAGGGTGTTCTCATGTGTCTTGGGTCAGATGGAAGGAAATATGAAAGCAGGATCAGACTACATAACATTTTAATGTAGTCTGTCACCATGGAGACACATTGAGAGGAATTTATCACAAGAGTGACATTTAAAGTCAGTTTTGCTTCAGTTTTTAATCTTTCCACTTTTATGTAGAAATGCTAATCCAGTTTTTCTACCACACTCGAGTGTGTGTGTGTGTGAAACTATTTTTTTGTGACTTTAAAATGAAAAATTGGCATGATAAATGTAGAATGAAACTGATTAACATAGATAAACATGCCCACTTGACCGTCTATTTTTTAAACAGGAGTCAGTGGTTTAAAAATTCAAAAGTTGCAAAATGTTTGCAAATGTAAACCTAAAAAGTTGCAAAGGCCATTTTTTGCACAGGTCAGCTGGATTAATGATCCTAAATCTGGTGACAGATGCCAATTCCTGTGTAAATGTCCTAATATCACAGTGCTGATTCTTAGTATCACTAGCACTTTTACTCCACTTTACCTTAACAAACTCCTGGTGCATTTCTGTGAGGTTGATCTGCAGAAGATTCCCGAGCAACGGCAGTGGTCGGGGTCCTGGAGGAAGATTTCTCGGGTTGCTTTTTTTCCAAAATGTAATAAGGTAAATGAGAAAAGTGACAGAAGTTATTAGGAGAAGGGTCATCCCAATGCTCATTGCCATCCTGAAGGCTGCAGCTTCCGTGGACACTTAGATCTGGTCTCTGCTCTAATCCTTGCTACAGTTAGCAGCCTGGGAAAAAATGATAGCATTTCCCTGGCTCGGTGTAGAGTTTCTGAATTCTCAGCTCCAAGGACAATAGTGTTATGTAACATCCAGGGGCCTTTTATTCGAAAGAGGGGGAAGCTTTACAACGCCAGCAAACAAAGGTTCCATTGATATATATTACCATAATATAAGCTTAAAAGGATTATGCAGTATAATCATACAATAATGTTACATGTCTGTGTATAATATGTATAAAAAGTCTGGTAATGAAACAAAAATGCAAACTTTACATGTAGGCATTTGGTAACTTGCTTTTTAGTACGCTATTTTCCCCTGGATCAACTTGCAGGATAACAGGCTGAACTGGATGGACAGATGTCTTTTTTAGCCTTATAAATAGTGTTGATCAAGCACCCAGGTGCTCTGGCCGAGCACTCGGGGGTGCTCGAGTGCTCGGCCGAGCACCCGAGCATAATTGAAGTCTATGGGACTAAACCAGGCACCCCCTTACACAAGTCCCCCAAATAAAAAAAAGTACACAGACACTGACACTACTTACCTTTCCCTGTAGCTCCCGACCTGTTCCGGCAGGAAAGATGGCGCGCAGAGTGGTAAGTTTTACCACAGCGCCACCTGCTGGAGGGAGGAGGGAGCTGCTGGGAAAGGTAAGGACGGATCCGTCATGAACTCCATTGAAAGTCAATGGAGGACGGATCCGTTTACCATTGTGTCACACCAAACGTATTTGTCCCCATTGACTTGCATTGGGGTCATGACGGATCCGTCTTGGTGCGGGGAGGGGACTCGAGCTTTGCACTCGAGTACACTCGCTGTTCAGCCAAACACCGAGTGGACCCGAGTGCAGACTCACTGTTCAGCCGAGCATGCTCGCTCATCACTACTTATAAACTATGTTACTATATTACTATTTAATTTGCTTTGCAGAAAATTAACTGGAGGGAAACTTGTACACCTGTACACTTCAGAATTCATCCAGATGCTTCTGTCTTCAGTGTCATCATGAATAAACTATAGTGACCCAGTGCCATTGGAAGCCATGCATGCCCATGCCATCACAATGTCTCCACCATGTTTTACAGAGGTTGTGATATGATTTGGATTATGAGCCATTCCAAGCCTTCTCCATACTTTATTTCCATCATTCTGGTACAGGTTGGTTTAATCTTTTCAAAGAATGCTGTTCCAGAACTGAGCTTTCTTCTTTGGATGTTTTTCAGCAAAGTCTAATCTGGCCTTTCTATTTTTGAAGGTGATTAATGTTTTGCACCTTGTGGTAAGCCCTCTGTATATCATGAGGTCTTTTCTTTTTGGGAGACTTAGATACTGATACATCTACTTCATGGAAAATGTTGTTCACTTGGGTGAATGTTGTGAAGGGGTTTTTCTTCACCATGGAAATAATTCTGTGATCATTCATTACTGTTGTCTTCCATTGAGGTCCAGGCCTTTTTGGGTTCCCAAGCTCACCGTGCGCTCTTGATATGGCCACTCTGAACATTTCCTCTATTTCTCTGATGGATTTCTTCTTTTTTTCAGTTTAACGATGGTCTATGTCACTTCCATTAAGAGCTCCTTTGACCGCATTGTGTGTTCACAGCAACAGCTTCCAACTGCAAATGCCATTCTGCAATTAACTCTAGACCTTTTACCTGCTTAATTGATGATGGATTGATGAGAGAATAGCCCATGAAGCCCATTAAATAGCTTATGAGATAATTGCCCAATTACCTTTGGTCCCTTGAAAAAGAGGTAGCTACATCTTAGAGCTGTAATTCCTAAACCCTTCCGCCAGTTAGGATGTGATACCCTCAAATTAAAGTCTGAGTGTATAACTGTTTCTTGCATATGCTTTTGGTAAACAGCTAAAATTCCAAAGCTTGTGTCACTGTCCAAATATTTCTGGACCTAACTGTAGATAGATATTTGGAAAGATGCTGTACAGGGGCGTTGCTAGGCTAAAACATTCGGGGCCTGGGTCCCTGATGTTTTCTCCCAGGCCCCGAATGTCCTGCCTGCCAGCTAGATACACGGTGTAAGACCTGTGGTGACGTCACAGTTCATGTGATCGGTGCAGTAGCTGAGAAAGACCTGCACTGATGTCACTGGTCACATGTCATCAGACCAGTGCATGTGACCAGTGCAGCCGAGGCTCCACAGTGAAGAGTGAAGAAACTCTAGGGCAAGAAGCTCTGCTGATGTCTGCTATAAGGAGAGGTAAGTGAAGGGAGAGTAATGCTGGGAGTTGTAGTTATTTATCTGGGACTTTATGTTAGGGCTAAAGAGAGAGATGTTAGTTACATGGGACTGAATATTCAGTGGGTGATGCTATTTACATGGGACTGTGTTGGAGGGGGCTGTGGGAGGGAGTGATGTTATTTCATGGGAGAAAATTTTGGAGAGGGCTGAGGGAGAGAGTGATGTTATTAACATGGAACTGTATACTGGAGGTGCTGAAGGGAGGGGGCGATGTTATTTACATGGGACTGTATACTGTAGGTGCTGAAGGGAGGGGGGTGTTATTTACATGGGACTGTATGTTGATGGTGGCTGTGGCAGGGGATGATGTTATTTCATGGGAGTGAATTTTGGAGGGGGCTGAGGGAGAGAGTGATGTTATTATATGGGACTAAACATTGGAGGGGGCTGTGGGAGGGGGTGATATTATTTTCATGGGACTGTTTGTTGAAGGCGGCTGCGGAGGGAGATGTGTCCGGACCAAAGATGATGACAGAGAAGATCTATATCAGAGGAGATGTCACCTGGAGGCCCTGGATGTGAAAGGTAAGTGCTGCTGTTGAAGGGGGGGCAGGTAGTCAACTTAGAGAATTGGGTCATATTCATTGGTGCTTGGGCCCGGATCTTTTGAAACCCTAGCATCGCCCCCTGATGCTGTAGATACAGTATGTTAGCTGGTGGGGGATTAAAATGTGAGGTTTATCCTTTTGGATAGGTCTGAAAATAATCGTACCTGCATATCTATCTACATTGTCCGTTTAATTTCACTGATCCGTAATACACGGTGCAGTGACTAGTGAATACATTTTATCAGCGTGCTATATACCTCAGAGTCTATAGATACTGTATTGATCCTTTACAATTATAATAATATAATACTGCTACTGTGCACATGGAGAACCCCAGGGTCAGGGGGAGAGGGGGAAGAGCTAGGAGAGGTGGAAGAGGTGGTCGTGGAGGGAGAGGTGGGAATCATGGTGGTGCTGTGGTCAGCGGTGATGACCGTGGTGTGCGTGGTGACACTGTGCCTGCTGCTGTGGCTACAGTGGAAACACGTAAGGTCAGGGTGTCTGGTCAACTCCAGAAGTTGGTAGGGCAGCGTCCTACAACTCTGACAGACCCCAAACAACAACAGGAGGTGGTTCAGTGGATTGCAGAGAGCACATCCCGCCACGTTTCGTCTGCCCCCTCATCCAGCCAGTCGACTTCTCTGAGCCAGGGTGTCTGTCCTCCAACTCGCCCTCCTTCTCCCCAGCCAGAACCCTCTAGGGGTATGTCCCACAGACAAAATTTATCCATGGAACTCTTCAGCCACCACTTCCCTGATGTGCCAGTGGACGCGCTGCTATGCCCTGATTCTCAGGACCTTTTGCAGTCTCCGGGTTATGAGAGTGGGGAGTTAGCAGTGGCGTCTGAGGAGCTGGTGGAAGATGACGACGAGACACTGTTGTCGGAGGTAGTTGTCAGGGACGTCACTGTGGAGTCTGAGGAAGACCTGGGGGATGATGAGGGGACAGATCCTACTTGGGTGGATGAGGCAACTGGAGGCAGTGGTTCAGACTGTGAGACGACATCAGCACCACAAGCTGTTGAGAGAGCCAGAGGGCTGCGACTAGGGAGAAGCCAGGGCCGAGTCACTACTTCCTCAAGTGCTCCTAGAGGTCACGCTCCAGCCCGTACTATGCGCCACTCCTTAGTTTGGGAGTACTTTAAGGATGATGAGGCCGATCCTCGTTTGGCGGTGTGCAAGCTGTGCCACACGTCAATGAGCAGGGGTTCAAAACGCAACAACCTGACCACTAGTAGCCTGCGCAAACATTTGGAGAGAAAACACCCCACCAAATGGTTTGCACTTCTGTCAGCTGGTGACGTTGACACAGTTAGTCCAGCAACTGTGTCTCGTCCAAGCCAGGACGTTGCAGCCTCCAGCCCCAAAAGGACCCCTCCAGCTCCACCTCCCTCCCTCTCCTCCACTCATGTGTCCCAGTGCGCCGTTCAACTGTCTCTACCGCAGACATTTGAACGCAAGCGCAAGTACGCAGCCACCCACCCCCATGCGCAAGCTCTAAATGTGCACATCGCCAAGCTGATTTGTTTGGAAATGTTGCTGTACAGGCTTGTGGAGACAGAATCCTTCCACAACCTTATGGAGGCGGCAGCCCCCCGTTACTCTGTCCCCAGCCGACACTATTTTGCCCGAAGTGCCGTCCCCGCCCTGCACCGGCATGTGTCTGAGAACATCACCCACGCTCTCAAAAACGGGGTTTGTGGTAAAGTCCACATGACTACAGATACGTGGACAAGTACCGGTGGCCAGGGACATTACATCTCCCTCATGGCACATTGGGTCTATCTGGTGGAGGCTGGGTCAGAGACCGATCGTGGGGCTGCACATGTGCTACCCACACCACGAATTGCGGGACATAGTTCCGTCTGTGTGTCTCCGGCACATTATGCCTCCACCTCCTCCTCCTCCAAAGTTGCAGTGATGCCCCAATCGTCAAGTCTCATTTCCTCAATGGCCAGCAGTTTCAGCACTGTGGTAGGGAAGCGGCAGCAGGCAGTCCTGAAACTGCTGAGCCTGGGGGATAAGAGGCACACGGCTGAAGAGCTTTTACAGGGCATCAGGGGGCAGACCAATGTGTGGCTGGCGCCGCTGAACCTTCAGCCAGGAATGGTGGTCTGCGATAATGGGCGTAACCTGGTGGCGGCTCTGCATCTTGGTGGGCTGACTCACGTGCCATGCATGGCCCACGTGCTCAACTTGGTGGTCCAGCGGTTCCTCAAGACCTACCCCCAGTTGAGTGAGTTGCTCACCAAGGTGCGGCGCATATGCGCCCATTTTTGCAAGTCCACCACCGATGCCGCGACCCTCAGGACTGTGCAAGGGCGGCTACAACTCCCTGTTCACCGGCTGCTATGTGACGTTCCCACACGTTGGAATTCGACGTTACACATGCTAGCCAGGGTGTACCAACAACGCAGGGCAGTTGTAGACTGCCAGCTGATCCCCCGAGGTTGTAGTAAGGCCAGTCAGCTTCCTCATGTCTATGCTGAGGAGTGGACATGGATGGCTGGCATCTGCCAGGTCTTAGGTCCCTTTGAGGAGGCAACAGAGATGGTCAGTGGTGATACACACATCATCAGTGTCACCAGCCCTCTGTTGTGCCTCATCCAGAACTCCTTGAGGAACCTAAGATCTGAGGATTCAGCAGTGTCACAGGAGGTGGGGGAAGACAGTGACATTGAGAGCACCCTGTTGTCAGTTTCGCAGCGCGAAACTGAGGAGTAGGAGGAGGAGGAGGAGGAAGAAACTCTTGGGCACCATGCATCAGGGGGTGATTCCATGCTACCTGTTGAGCGGGTATGGGCTAAGGAGGATGAATTGGGGTCGGAGGAAGGGGGGGAGGAGGAGATGGAGAGTCTGCTAAGTGAGGAGGCTGAAGGCTTGCATGTTGGCACAGTAGGGCACATAGCAGACTTTATGCTTGGCTGTCTTTGTCGTGATCCCCAGGTCAAGAGGATACTGTCCACCAATGACTATTGGGTGTACACCCTCCTTGACCAACGCCACAAGGACAACTTTGCCCAACTTATACCCGTGGAGGAAAGGAGCACCCGAGTCACTTTCTACCACAAGGCCCTGGTTCAGAAACTGCTACAGGCCTTTCCAGACCAGTCGAGCAACAGGGGGCGAACTGCAGTGGCTGAAGTTGGAGAGGAGAGGAGGGGGAAAGTCAGTGTAGGCGCCAAGGGCAGGGGTACACTATTTCATGCTTTTGCCAAGTTTCTTAAACCCCAGCAAGACAGTACGACACAGCCACAGGGCAGGCAGAGCAGGGCGGAACAGTACCGCAAGATGGTGAGGGAGTATGTCGCGGACCAGACCAAAGTTCAATAACTCCACGCCATACCAGACCAATGACCGATAACTCCACGCCATATAATTACTGGCTGGCCAAGCTGGACAGGTGGCCAGAACTTGCGCAGTACGCTCTTGAGGTGCTTGCCTGCCCTGCTGCAAGTGTACTGTCTGAAAGGGTTTTTAGTGCTGCCGGGGGTATCATTACGGAGAAACGGACGCGCCTGTCCACCGACAATGCCGACATCCTCACGTTCATCAAGATGAACAGGTCATGGATATCCCCCCAGTTCTCATCCCCACTTCAGGCTACCTCCTAAATTGCTTGCTTTCCTCCTCCTCCTCCTCCTCTTCATCTGAGTTGCATATGCAACAATTTTTCAGGAAAGTCATCCGGCTTTCTACTAACAATTTTTCAGGAAAGTCATCCTTCTTTCTACTAACAATTTTTCAGGAAAGTCATCCGGCTTTCTAAAAACAATTTTTTAGGAGTCATGCGGCTTTGTAACCAAATTTTTTATGAAAGGCCATGGGGTTCTATACACACAGGGGGGAATTTATCATTAGGAAAATATTTGAAGTCAGTTTTGCTTCAGTCTGTGTTAGAGTACTTTCTGCCACATTTATCAAACATCACAGGTTGTTTGATAAATGTGGCTTGTTCTTAAACCTAACACTTCTGTCTAGGGAAGCTACTCCACTTTTCCTACTCCACCCTCCTCCTGGAGTGAGATTGCGACTATTTTGCGACTTTTTTAAAAAAAGTCGCAATGATAAATCTGGAGTGAAACTCATTAACATGGCTAACCACACCCACTTTTCCACCCATATTACAAACTGGAGTGAGTGGTGTACACATGCAAAAAGTCGCAATAAAAATGCGCAAAAAAGTCGCAAAAGCCCTATCGTGCGACTTTTTGAAGACAGAATTCTGGAGTGAAGGTGTGATAAATCAGGGCCACAGTGTTGACGGAAGCCCATCAGCCTTTCTAAACACAATACCCACTGCCTCTCCCAAGCGGTTGTGGTGCTGATGTTGCCTCACACTTAAAATTGATCTGTTCCGCTCTCTTCCTTGGGCTGTCTGCGGAGAAGGCGGACGCTCCGAACCGGTATCATGGCGGCTCTCCGGCCCCTCATTAAGCCTAGAATCGTCAAGAAGCGGACGAAGAAGTTCATCCTCCACCAATCAGACCGTTATGTAAAGATTAAGCGGTTCAAGGGGCAGATCCTGATGCCCAACATTGGGTACGGTAGCAACAAGAAGACCAAACACATGCTGCCCACAGGGTTCCACAAATTCCTGGTCCACAATGTCAAGGAGCTCGAGGTTCTATTGATGAGCAACAAGTCCTTCTGTGCAGAAATCGCCCACAACGTCTCCTCAAAGAACCGAAAGACCATTGTGGAGAGAGCGGCACAGCTCACCATCAAAGTGACAAACCCCAACGCCAGACTGCGCAGCGAAGAGAACTAATAAATATCTCTGTGGTTATTTTTGCTAAATAAAAGTTAAATAAACACAAAAAAAAAAATTGATTTGTTCCTGTGCCTGATCCACCCAAGTTGAATCTGTCCCATCATGAGAAAGTCCCCCCAAGGAGTCCCCACTGTAACTTGCTTCACTTTCAACTACCTCACCCCCCGACACCTGTGTCTCACCATTGTCCACCACCTCCACAAACAACACTGGTAAATCCCCACTGTCAGCACACGGAGACTGCAAAAGGTCTTGCGAATTGGGGCAGAGAATGTTCTGGGGTAGCACATCAGAGAAGGGGTGACTATGGGGTTCCAGGGAGTACGTGACCACATGCAATCTCCATCTAAAAAGTCATACTGAGGCTCACCACCATGCTTTACACTACAATCTTATTGAAAGACAGACAATCAGGGGTTCACCGCCAGGTTGTCAGGCAGCATTTTTAAGTAGGTCACCATTATCGTGTCCCTGAAAATTGCCTTGGGGTCATCGCCAGACTATTTTTATGAAAGGCCATGGGGTTCTATACACACAGTGCTGACGGAAGCCCATCAGCCTTTCTAAACACAATTAAATCTGTCCCATCATGAGAAAGTCCCCCCAAGGAGTCCCCACTGTAACTTGCTTCCCATACAACTACCTCCCCCCCCGACACCTGTGTCTCGCCATTGTCCACCACCTCCTCAGACAACACTGGTAAATCCCCACTGGCAGCACACTGAAACTGCAAAAGGTCTTGCGAATTGTGGCAGAGAATGTTCTGGGGTAGCACATCAGAGAAGGGGTGACTATGGGGTTCCAGGGAGTACGTGACCACATGCAATCTCCATCTAAAAAGTTATACTGAGGCTCACCACCATGCTTTACACTGCAATCTTATTACTGAGGCTCACCACCATGCTTTACACTGCAATCTTATTGAAAGACAGACAATCAGGGGTTCACCGCCAGGTTGTCAGGCAGCATTTTTAAGTGGGTCACCATTACCGTGTCCCTGAAAATTGCCTTGGGGTCATCCCCAGACTATTGGCCAGATTTAGAAAAAATGGTGCAATTAGGGAGCCTCAGAGGCATCCCTACATGCTGCCCCTGGTGTTTCCTATGCATTTCCAAGATGTTTCCATCATTTTCTGAGGTTTTCAGATGTTGGGGCAAACTTGACTGTGCAGAACCTTTGGCTCCTGCAAAAATTAGACTTTAATGGGATTCGTAATTCGGCCCGAACCCACGAATCCCGCGAAAAATTCGGGCCAAATTCCGAATCCCCGAATCTTTTAGGATTCGCTCAACTCTAATCATGAAGTATTGTAATTCTGTCTTTCAGCACTAGAGGGGGAGTATGACAACAGGTTGCCCGATTCTCATATATTTATATTTTAATTCACTTCAATGGCTAGGTTTTTATTCTTATTTGTGCTACCAATATCACAGGTGAGAGAGAAAATGACATTGTGTCCTTTTCCACCTCCACCTTCTGCCCCTTTGCTCCTTAAATGTCCATCTTTTTCATCTGAGGTATAGATTTTCATTATTACATTTTAAAATATTGATCCAGAAATGTTTGGTTAGTTCTCATGTGCATATTAGAGGCCAACTTGTATATTATTTCATTATTGGAGGCAATTTGAATGTTATGTCTATATGCCTGGGGGGGGGGTTAGGTGTGCATAGTTATGTTTTGGGCAGCATTAGAGGCGTAGCCTAGTATGAAAAGAATTGAAGAAAGTTTCCCTCTTCCTTCTTTTCAAAAGTTGGGACGTATGAGCTCAACATTAGACACTGCTTATTTAATGTTTAATCTCCCTCATACCTCTAAGCTAAACTCTTCAGCTCCTCATCCAGCAGTTGCTCATGGCAACCAATCACATTTCAGCTCTCATCTTTCCAAGGTTCCTATGAAAATAAAAGTAGTAATCTGATTGGTTGCTATAGGCAACCACTCCAGTGTACCTTCCCTGTATGTAGGATAATTCAGTACAGTGCATGCATGACCTGCTACTGCCAGATAAAAACATAAAAAATACAAACCATCAAATTAGATCCGGGCAGTGGCATACATAAAGAAGTAAGGGCCCAATAGCAAGGACCAAAGCAGGCCCCCCACACAGGACAAAAGGGTTTCCACCTAAACCCCTTTCAATGACCCTTGGGACATTTTTTCCACTAATACAGTAGGGAAAAAAGTGTTTAGTCAGCCACCAATTGTGCAAGTTCTCCCACTTAAAGGGGTTGTCCGGGTTCAAAGCTGAACCCGGACATACCCTTAAATTCACCCAGGCAGCTCGCATGATGTTAGCATCGGAGCATCTCATGCTGGATCGCGCAGGGCAAGGGCTCTTCTGTTTACATAACACTGCCGGTTCGTCACCGGAACCAGGCTAAATGCCTTTGCCCTGCGCTAATTAGGGCTGGGAAAAGGAGGGCATCGGAGCATAGGATGCTCCGATGCTAACATCAGGCGGGCTACCTGGGTGAAATTAAGGGTATGTCCGGGTTCAGCTCTGAACCCGGACAACCCCTTTAAAAAGATGAACGAGGCCTGTAATTGACATCATAGGTAGACATCAACTATGAGAGACAAAATGAGAAAACAAATCCAGAAAATCACATGTCTGATTTTTAAAGAATTTATTTGCAAATTATGGTGGAAAATAAGTATTTGGTCAATAACAAAAGTTCATCTCAATACTTTGTTATATATCCTTTGTTGGCAATGACAGAGGTGAAACATTTTCTGTAAGTCTTCACAAGGTTGACACACACTGTTGCTGGTATGTTGGCCCATTCCTCCATGCAGATCTCCTCTAGAGCAGTGATGTTTTGGGGCTGTCGGTGGGCAACACGGACTTTCAACTCCCTCCAAAGGTTTTCTATGGGGTTGAGATCTGGAGACTGGCTAGGCCACTCCAGGACCTTGAAATGCTTCTTACGAAGCCACTCCTTCGTTGCTCTCGCGGTGTGCTTGTGATTATTGTCATGCTGAAAGACCCAGCCACATTTAATCTTCAATGCCATTGCTGATGGAAGGAGGTTTGCACTCAAAATCTGACGATACATGGCCCTATTCATTCTTTCATGTAAACGGATCAGTCGTCCTGGTCCCTTTGCAGAGAAAGAGCTCCAAAGCATGATGTTGCCACCCCCATGCTTCACAGTAGGTATGGTGTTCTTTGGATGCAACTCAGCATTCACTCTCCTCCAAACACAACGAGTTGTGTTTCTACCAAACAGTTCTACTTTGGTTTCATCTGACCATATGACATTCTCCCAATACTCTTCCGGAACATCGAAATGCTCTCTAGCAAACTTCAGATATGTATATATACCCGGATATGTACTGGCTTAAGCAGGGGGACACATCTGGCACTGCAGGATCTTAGTCCCTGGCGGCATAGTGTCTTACAGACGGTAGCCTTTGTTACGTTGGTCCCAGCTTTCTGCAGGTCATTCACTAGGTCCCCTGTGTGGTTCTGGGATTTTTGCTCACAGTTCTTGTGATTATTTTGACCCCATGGGGTGAGATCTTGCGTGGAGCCCCTGATCGAGGGAGATTATAAGTGGTCTTGTATGTCTTCCATTTTCTAACTATTGCTCCCATAGTTGATTTCTTTACATCAAGCTGCTTGCCTATTGCAGAATCCATCTTCCCAGCCTGGTGCAGGTCTACAATTTTGTTTCTGGTGTCCTTTGACAGCTCTTTGGTCTTCAACATAGTGGAGTTTGGAGTGTGACTGTTTGAGGTTGTGGAAAGGTGTATTTTATACTGATAACAAGTTCAAACAGGTGCCATTACTACAGGTAATGAGTGGAGGACAGAGGAGCCTCTTAAAAAAGAAGTTACAGGTCTGTGAGAGACAGAAATCTTGCTTGTTTGTAGGTCACCAAATACTTATTTTCCACCATAATTGGCAAATAAATTCTTTAAAAATCAGACAATGTGATTTTCTGGATTTGCGTTCTCATTTTGTCTCTGATAGTTGAGGTCTACTTATGATGTCAATTACAGGCCTCTCTCATCTTTTTAAGTAGGAGAACTTGCACAATTGGCGGCTGACTAAATACTTTTTTATTCCCCACTGTAGTTGTTTCTTTAGAGGGTAGAGTTCTGACCAAGTTTTCACCCCCAGTAGAAGAGGAGATAATCCCAACTGGGCCCCCTCTTGCCCTGGGCCCCATAGCAGTCACGTGGTCTGCCACTATTGTAGTTACGCCCTTGGATCCTGGATACTGTGTCAGACAAAGGAAGATTTTACACTGGTGCATAACATGTCCTCAGTTACTGCGGTCTGGTGACCTGAACAGAGTGTACAGTATACGCTATCTATACTATAGTGCTGTATATGTACAGTGCCTTGAAAAAGTATGCATACCCCTTGAACTTTTCCACATTTTTCACCTTACACTCACAAACGTAGATGTATTTTATTGGGATCTTATGTGATAGACCAACACAAAGTAGCAAGTACGTGTGAAGTGAAAAGAAAATGATGCATGGTTTTCAACATTTTTAATAAATCAAAATCTGAAAAGTGTGGCTGGCATTTGTATTCAGTACTTTGTAGGACTACCTTTCGCTGCAATTACAGCTCCAAGTCTGGGGTACCAGCTTTGCACATCTAGAGGCTAACATTTTTGCCCATTCTTCTTTGTACAGTCAAGTTGGATGGAGACCGTCTGTGAGCAGCAATTTCCAAGTCTTGCCTCAGGTTTTCAATGGGATTTAGGTCTGAACTTTGACTGGACCATTGTAACACATTAATATACCTTGATCTAAACCATTCCATTGTAGCTCTGGATGTATGTTTATGTTTTGGGTCGTTGTCCTGCTGGAAGGTTAATTTCCACCTTAATTTCAAGTCTTTTGCAGCCTCTACCAATTTTTCCTCCAGGATTGCCCTGTATTTAGATCCATTCATCTTCCCTTCAACTCTGACCAGCTTCCCTGTGACTGCTTAAGAAAAGCATGCCCAAAGCATGATGCTGCCATCACCAAGTTTCACGGTGGGGATGGTGTGTTCAGGGTGATGTGCACTTTTAGATTTTTGCCACACATAGGGGCACATTTATATATAAGCCATATAGCTGGCAGTGGATCTCCGACGTTATGTAGAGACGTCGGCCTGTACATAACTTCAGTGGATCCTCCGCCGCTTCTAAATGTAAGACAGCGTCCTTTCTGTCTTACATTTAGACCATTTTCTACTCCTAAACCAGGCTTAAAGAGAACCTGTCATCTCCGAAACTAGAGTAAGAGATGTATAGTGTAAATGGTGCTAAATCCGATTATGTTTTATCTTCATACTCACTTCCATTCCGACGCTGTGCTCCCACAAACCGGCAGTAAATGCATTGAGAGGAGTCTTCTTTGAGTCCTCTCTATTATGTTAGTAAGCACCTGAGTCCACTAAGTGCATTTTACTGCTGGTTTGTGGGAGCACAACATCAGAATGGAAGTGAGTATGAAGATAAAACTTACATAATCGGATTCAGCATCACTTACACTATACACTGCTTACTCTAGTTCAGGGGGTGTTTCGGAGATGACAGGTTTCCTTTATAACTAAAATTATAACTGAGATGAGCTTGCTGGCCTGTCCCCTACCCACGCCACGCCCAGTTTTGTAGACCGGGCATGAGGGGGAAAAAATCTCAGATTCTGCCGCCAGGCATACTGTGACAGAATCTGCGCCAGACATACACCACAAAAGTGGCATATATCTGGTCATAAATTCAACTTCGATCTCATCACACCAGAGCATCCTCTTCCACATATTTTTTGTATCCGCTACATGGCTTGTGGAAAACTGGAAATGGGAATTTTTATGGCTTGCTTTCAAAAATGGCTTTCTTCTTGCCACTCTTCCATAAAGCCCAGGTTTGTGGAGTACACGACTAATAGACAGCCATGTCTTGGTAGGGTTTCAGTTGTGCCATTTTCGGATGATGGATTGAACAGTGCTCTGTGAAATGTTCAGAGCTTAGAATCATTTTGTTATAACCTAATCCTACACTTCTCCACAACTTTATCCCTGACCTGTCTGGTGTGTTCCTTGGTTTTCATGATGCTGCTGGAGCACTAATGTTCTCTAACAAACCTCTGAGGTCTTCACAGAACAGATGTAGTTTTTCTTAGAATAAATTACACACAGTAAAAAAAACAGTTAAGTTGGTGGGTGTAACATGAAAATACATGAAAAAGTCCAAGGGTATGTATACTTCTTCAATGTAGTGTATATATGCAAACCTCTGATAGTGGATGTTGTGCCATATGCCACCAATGTGTGATTACTAAGATTACTAATACTGGTCGTTAAAGAGCTTAAAATGGGTTGCATACAGTCCTAGAAAACCCCAATTGGATGGCAGTTGGAGCATTTCTAATTTGGGTTGAATTTATTCGGATCTCAATCAATTCCCCCCCCCCCCCCCCCACTCATTCTGCTGAATCGAATCCGAGTTGAATTATGAGAAATTCGCTCAACACTTTCCTCTATAAATGGTCAGTACATATGGTAATAGAAAATTTTTGTGGCAGCTCTTCTTGAAATCCTCCTGATGTCACCTCTCAATTGTATGCAGCATATTCTATTTCCATGTGAGGGACATTAATATTGGAGACCATCAGGCAGTCCTAGAGAAGTGTGGGATATCAGGAATTACAGACCATTGGATTAAAGGATCTTTTATTGTGTTACATTTAGATTGTATTATATTCTTATCTTCAAATATAATTTTATTAGCTTCTTACAAGCATATTACCTTATAACGACATGCTAAACTTATTCTAAGCTATTCCAAGATACAGGTTATATATGCAAAACATTTTTTTTTTAAAAGCAACAGACGTCAAAAGTACAGTGTTCCATTAACGCGGAATAAACGCAATCTTGTAAGGTTTAGGAAAGTTTCCGATTCCAGATGTATTTGGATTAATGTCAAGATCTTCTATAGGTATTGGGGATTTCAGGTCAAAATTTTGCAGTATGGTGATAAGGAATAGGAATAGCTCCACCCGTACCAGGGCCTCCCCAAGACAAATCCTCTTTCCTACGAATGGTAAAAATATTAAATATTTTAGTAGTCAATATTATATGACATTTTTTCTATAATTAGTAATTGAGCAAAAGTTTGTTTTCTTCCCAGTTGGGCCAAATTGAGTGACCTAACGATTTTAGTTCCATGAATTTAGTTCCATGTGAGGTTCAGTTTCACAGATTTTTAGACAGTTGTTAGGCATGTACCCATGTTATTACTAGGTTCGGTTAAATCCTGCAGTCTGGGAACAGACCATGTGGGTGCCGGCAGCCAGCTCTACAGACTCTAAGTCTGATCGGTCGCATTCCACATTGTCTGAGTGGCAGCATGAGCCCCACAGTGATTGAAGTAGGAGGAGAAGGCTGCAGTGTGACCATCCATTACAGCCAAGCATTAGGGAATTCTTTTGTTATAGAACCACATGACCTGCATCCGATAAGATCTGAAAACTGTAACCTGTAGCAAGAGAGACTCACTACTGCTATACATTTACGTTGGAGTATTGTAACATTAACCCCTTCGCGCCCAGCGCCGTAATAGTACGGCGCTGGGCGCATGTTTAAAGGTGGCGCCCGCTCCGTAACGACAATCATGACCACGGCATCCGAGGACTTAAAACACCGGAAGCGCGTGCTTCCGGTGTTACTCCGGCTCCCCCGTGTGGCAATCGGGAAAACCGGAGTATGTATGCAGCAGCCCCTATCATAGTCAATGACAGGAGGCTGCTGCATAGACTTTCCTATGGAGCCCTTCTGTGTAATAGGGCTCCATAGGAAAGCATTAAAATCATCATAGACTCCAATGATAATGCATTGCAATCTATTATATACGCATTTAGATGATTGCTTGGAATAGTTCCCTATGGGAACTATAAAAAGTGTAAAAAAATTTAATAAAGTTTAAAAAAAAATTTAACAAACATAAAAGTTCAAATCACCCCACTTTTCCCAAAATAAAAATAAAAGTAGTAAAAAAATATATATATATATATCATGGGTATCGCTGCGTGCGAAAACGCCCATACTATAAAAATATTTTTAAAAATTTCCCGTACGGAAAACAGCGAAACGGAAAAAAGCGTCAAAATGGCCAATTAGCGATTTTTTGTCGCTTTTTTCCTAACAAAAAATTAAATAAAAAGCGATCAAAAAGTCATAGACACCCCAGAATTGTATCAATAAAACGTTAAGATCGCCCCACAAAAAATAAGCCCACATACATCTCTGTACACATAAGTACCTTAAAGTTATAGGGGTCAAGATATGACAAAAAAAAATCAAACTTTATAATTATTTTATCACTATCAAAACGCAAGAAAAACAATATATATTAGGTATCACCAGATTCGTACTGACCAGTAGAATGAAAGTAACATTGAATGCTGCAAATAAAAAACCCATAAAACTGTAGCGAAATTGCGCTTTTTTTGCAATTTCACTACCGTTTGGAATTTTTTTCCCACTTCACACTACACCATATGCAACATTAAATGGTGGCGTTGAAAAGTACAACTTGTCCCGCAAAAAAACAAGCCCTCATACAGCTATGTGAACAGAAAAATAAAAAAGTTATGGCTGGATGAGTGCAAAATGAAAACGGGGAAAAAAAAAAAACTCCGGGGCTGAAAGGGTTAAAGAACCACAGCTCTCATTAGAAACACCTTGTTGCTTGTAAGTGTCTGGAGCTCTGTTGTTTCCACACCTACTACCTCTGCACCAATTATTTGAAAGCCAATTGCACCTACACAGCACCAGGACGTTTACAGCTCTGATTACACTTGCCCAGGACTACTTGACAATTGTCTTGGAGTCTTACATAACCATAACCAACTATCCATCCTGAACTCAGGGGAAACTGTTTGGATAATGCAATAAATCTAAAAAACACACATCTAGTAACTCTGATGACACATGACTATCAAGAGTGGAAGGACCAGCAAAGCAGATGTACATTCTACTGTTCTTCTCATTGATTATGCCCCATCATCTCAGTTCACTGTGTTGCCAACTACGAGAATAGCTCCATCGGGTTAAGAGACCTTATGGGATCTCATGTTAACCCTTAACATCACTGTTGAGGAGCTTGCCTACATTTCATGCACAGTATTAGTGTTAAATGATCCAAATCAATCTGGTCGGTTCGAATTTCAGGATAAATTTGATTCGTCGGGAAGCAGAATTTCCTTGTGCTTCATGGTAGCGAATCGAAATAGTGTAAAATGTGAAACAAAAACATACTCACCGCATGCTTTTGCTTGCGACGGGCTGGTTGCCGCCATCTTGCATTGAAGCTCTTGCATGAAATCTCATGCATGGTTACGTAGAGTATGATATCACCATGCCAGCTGGCGTGATGACATCGTTACTGGCCATGTGAAAATTCACGCCAAGATCTTCAATCAAGATTTTGCGAGTAAATGGAGATGAGGTATGATTTTCTAAAAAAAAATTTAACACTATGTTATTCCATCAGAGTCCGCAATCATCTATGAACGCGGCATCTGAGGGGTATAATGATGGGGGCCATGCAATCGCTGTTCCCTCTCATTGCACACACTACTTACAAAGACTAAGTAATTTGTCACAAAGCAAAAATGGTTTTGTAAAATTCTGCGAAGCAGCGAGATTGAATTTTTTAATTCTTCTCTTATTTCTTCATAGTATATATAGACTATATATTGGTTTTTCTACTGTACCTGCAGCCAGAGGCATGAAGGCAACATTTTTCTGAAATTCCTTTTTCTCATTGAGGAAATTTTCTGGGTTGAATTCTTTTGGGTACTTGAAACAAGTAGGATCTTTGAGCACAGAGGTTAATAGTGGCAAAATATCAATATCCTGAAAAAAAGAAGTTTCACAGTTCCATTTTGCATGTTCTTGCAAAGTGCAACCCTTTTGGGTGAGATTTACTAAGCAAAGTGGACACACACAGATGATAGTTTTAACAATATGGATATAGGACATGCATAGAGGGAAATTTATTAAATAGTGTACTTCACTTTTCTCCAGTTTTGTGATTTTTTCCCCCCTTTTTTGCAATGCTCGCCACTTTTCAGGGTGTGATCAGAAGTCTAAGGCATCTCCTTGTTGGTGGTGATTTCATTTTCTGGAGCATGGGCCACCTGAGAAGCTGCAATATTATTAAGATAAGAAAAAAGCATAGCTATGGAGTTAAAGGGCAGTTTAGCACCCATGCAAGCCCGGGAGCTTTTTGAAGTCTAGGCTCTGTTCCAGCAAGGATTAAATTTGGGTATTCTGTAGGAGGGGCCCTCTCTGGCTGGGAGCACATGTCTGAGATGACACTATATGTACTGTAGTTTAGCCCTGCCTCTTCCTCTTGCATCGCTCCCAGCCAGGGTGAACCTTAAAGCCCACCTTCCTATATTTAAAATATTATTTTTTAGTTCTGTTATAGATATTCTTCTACTTCTACAGATGTCATAGTCGGTGGTGTGAGGTACTATACCTTGTCCTTGAAGAATCTTTGTGAAGATGAGGTCACCTGACTGAACAACAATGTCATGCTCCGGTGACCAGGCATGCAAGTTGATCCCTAGTGATGTTGGATTTTTAGGGAAAAGATTTTGGACAAGTAGCCTCATCCTTTAATAAAGGTGTGCCTCACCCCACCTTTTATACCATATTTCTGAATTGAATGGCACATTTATTAAGACAGGCGCAGGCCTCTTCATAACTTCGGTGGATCTTCTGCCAGTTCTAAATATAAGACAGCTCGGACCTGTCTTACATTTGGAACTGGCAGAGGATCCGCCCAAGTTATGAAGAGGCCTGCGCCGGTGACCTCCTAAAGGGGATTGGAAACGGCAATTAGCATAGAAAGAAACTAAATGGATCTACAAATTGGGTGTGTTGTTCCCTATGGGTCCTAATGAGTAGAATAGTTTTGTACCATTCCTTTGAAGCAGATGCCGCCTGATTAGGATCTGGTTCGACCTTAATATTTATGGGAACTTCATATATAGCTTCAACCTACTGTTGGTTCCATCCGATACCCCCTTTTTAGCATTATATAATACTTGTAGGATTAACCATAAATGTAATGAATCTATGGTAGATTCTACCTTTCATACAAGACCCCATCGTGAATGGAGGGGATACTACGCATACGTGGCTTTCTCCATTCACTGCTATGGCACTTACAAAAATAGCAAAAAAAAGTGCAAACACTTTTTCACCGGTTTTCAGTTATTATTAAATGAAAATTGATTTATGACTTGGATTTGGCAAATTGTTGGCTGTTTGGATTCTATATGGATTCTCTATCTGTACCTTTGGTAATGTGTACCCATTAAACTTGACTTCCTTTGTAGTTCTCCTTGTGACACCGATTGGTATGAGATCTGTGAATCTTTGCAATTCATGCATTACTGCGTCTGTGTAAGGCATATGGTTCCTGTCTTGGATTGATGGACTGCGAATTCGGCCAATGACTTGATCAATTTCCTTATGCACTTTCGCTGGAGAAAAAAGGAAAAATTAGCACTCATCTGCATGATTGACAAGCCAATAGATTATAATACATTAAACAATTTTGCTTTTACTTGGCATCATTCACTATCATTTATGACAGATATAAACTAAGTTTTACTAATGATACTAATAGCTGGCGTAGATTTGATTTTCTGAAGTATGGACTGCTGATGGTGCTCCAAATTAAGCTAGAGGCCTGTGCCACTTAATAACTTTTAGCTACAACAGGTTTTCCACTACACAACATTTTGCTACAACAGGTTTTCCACTATGAAATGCCAATCTCCCTCATAGTTTTAAAGAGGAGGAGGAACATGGAGAAGATTCCAGGAATGTGGAGAAGAGTCCCCTGTACTTCTTCCACCAGCCCTGCTCGCAGGAGAGGTGTGAGGTGGAGAGGATCAGAGTGCTGGCTGCAGTGAGAATCATGGTAGTAGTACTCACAGGGGTGATCCTTCTCCGGCTCTCCTTGTGCCAAGCACCCACAGTGAAGGGAGGGATGTACCCTTTTTTCACCTAGCGCCACACCATGGTGATGGTCTCCTGCCTGATGGAGGGTTGCGGTACTCTTGGTGTTGGTGAGTGTTCGGGTGCAAGGTAAATGAAAATAAACGTTTTTCCACAATCATAAAGATGATTTGTGTAACAGTCTTTTACTGAAGGTAATGGCAAAATGCAATTACATGTGCTGTTTAGAAGTAGGCCTCATTCTTATCAATTTTGCACAGAACTTTTTCTTACAGTTGTTTAGGCTTCAAATATGGGGTTGACAGTGCAGACACTATGAGTCATTCTTCTAGTATATCTGTACTTTCTCTTTACCCCCAAAAGGGCCAATTCTCTAACTGTAATTGTACAATATCCAATCTGTCTCTTTCATTATGGAAAGGAGCGTGACACCTCTGTCCAAACCAAAATGTAGCAAAGTCCATAGCCAATATATGTGCATTATCTTCACAGTCTTATATTTCCATCAACTCCCTGTAATGGTTGCTAAATGTTTCAGAATGCGTTCCCTTTGCTTATTTAAATGTGTGTGTGTGTGTGTGTCTGATGCTGTCTCCAAATCAGACTGGTTGGTTGAAGCCCCCTTTAGATGGGACGGGTGGAGTAGCCCCGCTTACTAACCGTTGTATGGAGCAATAGTTAACCCTATATTTAGTCTTCAGGAAAGAAATTTGCAATACGATACATACGCAGTTAAAATAACATCTTAAACCCCTTAACCTCTGGCTCACTGCACATATATACAGAGAGACTTGTCAATCAATCCCGACAGGGAGCACTGTGTACCATTTTCCCTTTACTAGAAGAGATTTATGAAACAGTCTAAAAGTAAAACTGTCTTTATTGTCAATAGTAGTGTTGAGCGAGCATGCTCGCCCGAGCACTATATTCGCTTGAGCATCAGTATGCTCGAGTGCGATGCTCGAGTCTCCTCCGTGCACGTTTGTTCGCTTCTATGCAGCGAATAAACGTGCGGAGGAGTACTGGCATTCACTGTAATGTTGATTTGTACGCTAATGCTACGCATTGTATGCTAATTAGTGATGAGCGAATCGAAGCGGCAATATTCGTGATTCTCACGAATATTGCCCGCTTCGGCTCGGCTCGGCATCCCGAGGCAGCGTGGACTCATGATTATTCGTGCGTCAGTGCAAGTTTGAAATGCCCGGTTTTTTCAGCCAATCAGCATCAAAGGGAAGCCTGTGGGAACGCCTGCTGTGATGTAACAGCCCCTATACCTCCCCAGCAGTGATTGGCTGGCAGTGACATGTGACCTAAATTTATATAAGGTAGGGACCTGCAGCATCAGCCTCATTGTGCTTTGGGAAGGAGAAGAGACAGACAGTGTTAGCTAGTGTAGTGTGTGCAGCAAGCAGTTAGTTAGGAGTTAGGTTAGGAAGCCCCAACAGTCTTTTTAAAGACTATACTCTGAAGAACAGTATACAGTATATACTGTAAGCCTGTATTCTGTGTAGGATAGGAAGCCCCAACATTCTTTTTAAAGACTAATTGATTCTGTGAAGAAAACTATACAGTATATGCTGTAAGCCTGTATTCTGTGCAGGATAGGAAGCCCCAACAGTCTTTTAAAAACTAATTGATTCTGTGAGAAAAATTCAGTATATGCTGTAAGCCTGTATTCTGTGCTGAGCTGTGCCTGGTACACCTTGTCCAGCCACATAGCTCAAACTATACATCTGTAAACAGATATATTCCTGTGCATGACTGTGCAGTGACTAGGGTATACATTTCATCAGCCTGCTATATACCTCACAGTCTATAGATATCGTATTGATCTGTAGATTCCTGTTTTATTTGCGCAAACTGCGTACATCTTTTTTTTTGGGATAGGTGTGAAAAATAATATTACCTGCGTATCTATATTGTCCGTTGAATTTCACTGATCTGTAATACACGGTGCAGTGAGTTGGGAAAAAAATTTAATCAGCCTGCTATATACCTCACAGTCTGTAGATACCGTATTAAATCTGTACAATTATAATTATATAATACTGCTACTGTGCACATAGAGAACCCCAGGGTCAGTGGGAGAGGGGAAAGAGCTGGGAGAGGTGGTCGTGGAGGGAGAGGTGGGAATCGTGGTGGTGCTGTGGTCAGCGGTGATGACCGTGGTCTGCGTGGTGACACAGTGCCGGCTGCTGTGGGTACAGTGGAAACACGTAAGGTCAGGGTGCCTGGTCAACTCCAGAAGTTGGTAGGGCAGCATCCTACAACTCTGACAGACCCCAAACAACAACAGGAGGTGGTTCAGTGGATTGCAGAGAGCACGTCCAGCCACGTTTCGTCTGCCCCCTCATCCAGCCAGCCGGCTTCTCTGAGCCAGGGTGTCTGTCCTCCAACTCGCCCTCCTTCTCCCCAGCCAGAACCCTCTAGGGGTATGTCCCACGGAAAAAATTTATCCATGGAACTCTTCAGCCACCACTTCCCTGATGTGCCAGTGGACGAGCTGCTATGCCTTGATTCTCAGGACCTTTTGCTGTCTCCGGGTTATGAGAGTGGGGAGTTAGCAGTGGCATCTGAGGAGCTGGTGGAAGCTGACGACGAGACACTGTTGTCGGAGGTAGTTGTCAGGGACGTCACTGTGGAGTCTGAGGAAGACCTGGGGGATGATGAGGGGACAGATCCTACTTGGGTGGATGAGGCAACTGGAGGCAGTGGTTCAGACTGTGAGACGACATCAGCACCACAAGCTGTTGAGAGAGCCAGAGGGCTGTGACGAGGGAGAAGCCAGGGCCGAGTCACTACTTCCCCAAGTGCTCCTAGAGGTCACGCTCCAGCCCGTACTATGCGCCACTCCTTAGTTTGGGAGTACTTTAAGGATGATGAGGCCGATCCTCATTTGGTGGTGTGCAAGCTTTGCCACACGTCAATGAGCAGGGGTTCAAAACGCACAACCTGACCACTAGTAGCCTGCGCAAACATTTGGAGAGAAAACACCCCACCAAATGGTTTGCACTTCTGTCAGCTGGTGACATTGACACAGTTAGTCCAGCAACTGTGTCTCGTCCAAGCCAGGACGTTGCAGCCTCCAGCCCCGAAAGGACCCCTCCAGCTACATCTCCCTCCCTCTCCTCCACTCATGTGTCCCAGTGCGGCGTTCAACTGTCTCTACCGCAGACATTTGAACGCAAGCGCAAGTACGCAGCCACCCACCCCCATGCGCAAGCTCTAAATTTGCACATCGCCAAGCTGATTAGTTTGGAAATGTTGCCGTACAGGCTTGTGGAGACAGAATCCTTCCGCAACCTTATGGAGGCGGCAGCCCCCCGTTACTCTGTCCCCAGCCGACACTATTTTGCCCGATGTGCCGTCCCTGCCCTGCACCGGCATGTGTCTGAGAACATCGCCCATGCTCTCAAAAACGTGGTTTGTGGTAAAGTCCACATGACCACAGATACATGGACGAGTACCGGTTGCCAGGGACATTACATCGGCACATTGGGTCAATCTGGTGGAGGCTGGGTCAGAGACCGATCGTGGGGCTGCACATGTGCTACCCACACCACGAATTGCGGGACATAGTTGCGTCTGTGTGTCTCCGGCACATTATGCCTCCACCTCCTCCTCCACCTCCTCCTCCTCCAAAGTGGCAGTGATGCCCCAATCGTCAAGTCTCATTTCCTCGATGGCCAGCAGTTTCAGCACTGTGGTAGGGAAGCGGCAGCAGGCAGTCCTGAAACTGCTGAGCCTGGGGGATAAGAGGCACACGGCTGAAGAGCTCTTACAGGGCATCAGGGGGCAGACCAATGTGTGGCTGGCGCCGCTGAACCTTCAGCCAGGAATGGTGGTTTGTGATAATGGGCGTAACCTGGTGGCGGCTCTGCATCTTGGTGGGCTGACTCACGTGCCATGCATGGCCCACGTGCTCAACTTGGTGGTCCAGGACCTGTTCCTCAAGACCTACCCCCAGTTGAGTGAGTTGCTCACCAAGGTGCGGCGCATATGCGCCCATTTTCGCAAGTCCACCACCGATGACGCGACCCTCAGGACTGTGCAAGGGCGGCTACAACACCCTGTTCACCGGCTGCTGTGTGACGTTCCCACGCATTGGAATTCGACGTTACACATGCTAGCCAGGGTGTACCAACAACACAGGGCAATTGTAGACTGCCAGCTGATCCCCCGAGGTGGTAGTCAGGCCAGTCAGCTTCCTCATGTCTATGCTGAGGAGTGGACATGGATGGCTGGCATCTGCCAGGTCTTAGGTCCCTTTGAGGAGGCAACAGAGATGGTCAGTGGTGATGCACACATCATCAGTGTCACCATCCCTCTGTTGTGCCTCATCCAGAACTCCTTGAGGAACCTAAGATCTGAGGATTCAGCAGTGTCACCGGAGGTGGGGGAAGACAGTGACATTGAGAGCACCCTGTTGTCAGTTTCGCAGCGCGAAACTGATGAGGAGGAGGAGGCTGAGGAGGAGGAAGAAACTCTTGGGCACCATGTATCAGGGGGTGATTCCATGCTACCTGTTGAGCGGGTATGGGCTGAGGAGGATGAATTGGGTCAGAGGAAAGGGGGGGAGGAGATGGAGAGTCCGCTAAGTGAGGAGGCTGAAGGCTTGCATGTTGGCACAGTAGGGCGCATGGCAGACTTTATGCTTGGCTGTCTTTGTTGTGATCTCCGGGTCAAGAGGATACTGTCCACCAATGACTATTGGGTGTACACCCTCCTTGACCCATGCTACAAGGACAACTTTGCCCAACTTATACCCGTGGAGGAAAGGAGCACCCGAGTCACTTTCTACCACAAGGCCCTGGTTCAGAGACTGCTACAGGCCTTTCCAGACCAGTCGAGCAACAGGGGGCGGACTGCAGTGGCTGAAGTTGGAGAGGAGAGGAGGGGGAAAGTCAGTGTAGGCGCCAAGGGCAGGGGTACACTATTCCATGCTTTTGCCAAGTTTCTTAAACCCCAGCAAGACAGTACGACACAGCCACAGGGCAGGCAGAGCAGGGCAGAACAGTACCGCAAGATGGTGAGGGAGTATGTCGCGGACCAGACCAACGTCCTGACCGATAACTCCACGCCATATAATTACTGGCTGGCCAAGCTGGACAGGTGGCCAGAACTTGTGCAGTACGCTCTTGAGGTGTTTGCCTGCCCTGCTGCAAGTGTACTGTCTGAAAGGGTTTTTAGTGCCGCCGGGGGTATCATTGCGGACAAACGGACGCGTCTGTCCACCGACAACGCCAACATCCTCACGTTCATCAAGATGAACAGGTCATGGATATCCCCCCAGTTCTCATCCCCACCTCAGGCTACCTCCTAAATTGCTTGCTTTCCTCCTCCTCCTCCTCCTCCTCCTCTTCATCTGAGTTGCATATGCAAATTTCAGAAGTCATCCGGCTCTACTACAATTTTTCAGGAAAGTCATCCGTCTTTCTACTAACAATTTTTCAGGAAAGTCATCCGGCTTTCTAAAAACAATTTTTCAGGAGTCATGCGGCTTTGTAACCAAATTTTTTATGAAAGGCCATGGGGTTCTATACACACAGTGCTGACGAAAGCCCATCAGCCTTTCTAAACACAATGCCCACTGCCTCTCCCAAGCGGTTGTGGTGCTGATGTTGCCTCACACTTAAAATTGATCTGTTCCGCTCTCTTCCTCGGGCTGTCTGCGGAGAAGGCGGACGCTCCGAACCGGTATCATGGCGGCTCTCCGGCCCCTCATTAAGCCCAGGATCGTCAAGAAGCGGACGAAGAAGTTCATCCACCACCAATCAGACCGTTATGTAAAGATTAAGCGTAACTGGCGTAAACCCAGAGGTATTGACAACAGAGCCCGCAGGAGGTTCAAGGGGCAGATCCTGATGCCCAACATTGGGTACGGTAGCAACAAGAAGACCAAACACATGCTGCCCACAGGGTTCCGCAAATTCCTGGTCCACAATGTCAAGGAGCTCGAGGTTCTGTTGATGAGCAACAAGTCCTTCTGTGCAGAAATCGCCCACAACGTCTCCTCAAAGAACCGAAAGACCATTGTGGAGAGAGCGGCACAGCTCGCCATCAAAGTGACGAACCCCAACGCGAGACTGCGCAGCGAAGAGAACGAATAAATATCTCAGTGGTTATTTGTGCTAAATAAAAGTTAAATAAACACACAAAAAAAAAAAAAATTGATCTGTTCCTGTGCCTGATCCACCCAAGTTGAATCTGTCCCATCATGAGAAAGTCCCCCCAAGGTGTCCCCACTGTCACTTGCTTCCCATACAACTACCTCACCCCCCGACACCTGTGTCTCGCCATTGTCCACCACCTCCTCAGACAACACTGGTAAATCCCCACTGTCAGCACACTGAGACTGCAAAAGGTCTTGCGAATTGGGGCAGAGAATGTTCTGGGCTAGCACATCAGAGAAGGGGTGACTATGGGGTTCCAGGGAGTACGTGACCACATGCAATCTCCATCCAAAAAGTCATACTGAGGCTCACCACCATGCTTTACACTGCAATCTTATTGAAAGACAGACAATCAAGGGTTCACCTCCAGGTTGTCAGGCAGCATTTTTAAGTGGGTCACCATTACCGTGTCCCTGAAAATTGCCTTGGGGTCATCACCAGACTATTGGCCAGATTTCGAAAAAATGGTGCAATTAGGGAGCCTCAGAGGCATCCCTACATGCTGCCCCTGGTGTTTCCTATCCATTTCCAAGGTGTTTCCATCTTTTTCTGAGGTTTTCAGATGTTGGGGCAAACTTGACTGTGCAGAACCTTTGGCCCCTGCAAAAATATTCGGGTCTCCCATAGACTTTAATGGGATTCGTGATTCAGCTCGAACCCACGAATCCCGCGGAAAATTCGGGCCGAATTCCAAATCCCCGAATATTTTAGAATTCGATCAACTCTAATGCTAATGCGTACAAATTTGTATGGTAATGCTCCACATTGTACTCTAATGCGTATGACTTTGTATACTAATGCTATGCATTGTACGCTAATGCATACGAATTTGTATGCTACGCATTGTACGCTAATGTCCACAAATTCAGTTAATTAGCTTACTTTTACGAGTGAAAGGAGTAAAAGAGGAGAAGTCGCGATTCTGACCTTTTCCTATGAACCCGAAACCCTCCCCTCTTCCGAGCAGGGGGTGCCTGGTTTAGTGCTCAGGTTCTCCCATTGACTTACATTGTGCTCGGGTGCTCTGTAGAGCACTTGAGCATCACCAAGTGTTCTACCAGAGCACCCGAGCACTTTGGTGCTCGATCAAAACTAGTCAATAGCAACTGATTTCAGAGCAAAATACAAAATGAAATCTGCACTGTTACTAGCTGTTATGGACAACAAAGTTTTTCCTTTACAAAGTTTTCAGAATTCTTCACTCTTTTTTTTCACAGCATTTCACAGCAAACCATAACTGTCCGTGAAGAGAATCATATTGGGATTTCTTGGTTCAGGCAGCACAAAATAGATGGCAGGTTTCCTTTAAAATTATCTCTTCCTGTGCTGAGAACCCCCCGATCCCTAGATTGTGGAAAGAGAAGTGTTTGCATTGTACGCTTTCTCTCATTACTGTAGGAAAAGGAAGCATAGACTTTCCATTGAGTCATCCTCACTTCCTCTTCTGCAGCAAGTAGAAAGAGTGTGATATGCAAAAGCTTCTCTTTTTTGGCAATTGGTCAGGTTCTTAGCATTTAGAACGCCATCAATCAAAGCTTTCCTTATATTTCTATGACATATCAAAATTTAAAAAAACAACAACTCAGTGACCCTTTAAAAGCTATGCCAAGTATCAGATTATGTGCAAATTTTTGCAGTTTTTAAAATCTCCTCTAATTTTGTAGCACTATAAATCAGTGGTCAGATCTGGTATCCAAACTCAAGATAAAGCCAGCTTGGTTATAATAAAAAAATAGTTTGTGATTAATTGAGCAGACGATTAATGGTCTTCCCTGTGTCTCTTTTCACATATACATGCAATATCCCTAAATGACCAAAGGTGTGCAATTTCTCTCAATATCTCTGTAATTTCCAACTGCGTATAGTCATAGATTGGATTGCCAGTCCATCTAAGTAGTGAAGCGGGTGCCTGAAGCAATAGAACCCAAAACAGGTGCAGTACAATCTATAGCCGTATGCATGTATTACCTTTAATATTTTTGTCCAAGCACTCTCCCTTTGTATGGTCCTCAACCTTCTGCAAATATACAATGTTACTTTTCCTCATAAGCTGGTTCTTCGTAAAGTTGCTTTTCTGGCAGCCTTCACTAACAGAGAGGGTATCTCTCAGGGGCGGACATACGCCTGTGCAGCCGGTTCGGCTGCACAGGGGCCCAGTGCAGCAGGGGGGCCCGTGGGAGGTCCAGCGGCAGTAGGAGATGAGCGCTTCCATTGTGTAAGCGCTCATCTCCATATTCATCTGTATCGCCGTCCTCAGGACAGCGATACAGATGATTGCAGGGCAGGGGAGAGGCGTTTCCCTTACCTGCTCCTCTGATAGGCTGCAGGCCTAGTACCTGCAGCCTATCAGAGGCTGGCTCAGTTGGCGCGATGACGTCATCGCGCCGCCTGAGCCGAACAGCACGGGACACAGGCCGGAAGAGGCCTGCATCGCATCGCTGACAGGCTCATGAAGGTAAGTATAACTGTTTATTTATTTTTTTTAATTAACGTTACGCTTTTGCCCAGTATGGAGGGGGCATTTTTATCTATTAGGGGGCATTTACTGGCACACATAGGGGAAAGGAGCACTATGGGGACATTATACTGGCACACATGGGGGGGAAAGGAGTACTATGGGGGCATCTGCTAGCGGGCATTATACTGGCACACACGGGGGAGAGGAGCACTATGGGGGCATCTATAAGGTGGCATTAAATACTTGCACAGATGGAGGGAGCACTATGGGGGCATCTAGAAAGGGGGCATTATATACTGGCACAGATGGAGGGAGCACTATGGGGACATCTAGAAGGGGGCATTATATACTGGCACAGATGGAGGGAGCACTATGGGGGCATCTACAAGGGAGCATTATATACTGGCAAAGATGGAGGGAGCACTATGGGGGCATCTAGAAAGTGGGCATTATATACTGGCACTATTGGTGCATGTACAAGGGGGCATTATACACTGGCACAGATGGAGGGAGCACTATGGGGGCATCTAGAAAAGGGGCATTATATACTGGCACTATGGGGGCATGTACAAGTGGGCATTATATACTGGCACTATGGGGGCATCTGGAAAGGGGGCATTATATACTGGCACTAAGGGGGCATGTACAAGGGGGCATTATATACTGGCACAGATGGAGGGAAAGGAGCACTATGAGGGCATCTACTGGAGGGCATTATATAGGGGCATTTTATACTGGCACACATTATGGGGGCACTATGGGGAAGGGGGGAGAGGAGCATTATCGGGGCATCTACTTGTGGCATTCTATAGGGACATTTTATACTGGCACATTATTTCAGGCATCATGGGACGGGGAGGAGCACTATGGGGGCACTTTATAAAGAGTATTCTTTACTGGTGCAAATTATGGGGCGCTATGGGGACCTTAACTTAATTGGGGGCACTAAGAGAATTTTTTGGGCACACAATAGGTGCATTGGCAAACATTATGAGGGCACTATAGGGACATTGGCTCCACTGGGGGCACTAAGAAGAGGTATTTTTTACTGCCACACAACAGGGCGTTTGTTGTACCATTATTTTTGGGGGACTTTATGTTTACACTATTAGTGTCAGGTACACTGTTTCCTGGGTGCAGTTATTTTTTAGGGCACTCTGTGCCAATAATTATTGAAGGGGACGCTATCTGTGTGGTAATAGTATTTAAAATATAACTTTTATTCTAGATTATAATAAAAGGGAATAACTATTCCCACACAAAGCACCTCAAATAATACATCTCAGAGTAGGGAGCGTTAGGAATAAGGGGCTGTACTGACCCTAAGTATAGAAATTCCGTCCTCGTCTGGACGATATCTCCTCCTGGAGACAGGCAGTCAGCCAGGAGGAGATATCGTCCAGACGAGGACAGAATTTCTATACGTGGTATACCTTATGGAAACCTAGTTGTATTGACACCAATAACCGTTTGCTGCATCTGATGGGCCATATGCTTCATTGGTAGTGAATATTTACATACCTGCGGCACTACTGTGGGGCGACTGGTATACACGCCGCTCACAGGTGGTTCTGTATTTATTGCACTGTTTTTTGTTTGCTTGTGGATGGTGCACTATGATGACTTGGTGCACTCATCTGTGATTTTATATTGTGACTCTATCCCGGATATTTACATTGCCCTAGTCCCCTGATGAATCTTGGGCAATTGTATTTATTTTGGATTAAACGCGTTGGGCCTATTGAGATTGATTAGGGTCTCAGATCAGGGAAGCTTAGGCTTAGGAACGGGGACGGAGTACGGCTACCATCTGGTCGTATCTCCGGGCTGAGCCAGTGTTAGCCCATTACTTAGGGTCAGTACAGCCCCTTATTCCTAACGCTCCCTACTCTGAGATGTATGTCATTAATGAAGGTTTAAATTCTTAAAATCCTTACAGTGCACACTGGAATTTACCCTCTTTGGCAGAGAGGGCCCAAACGCCTAGAACCTGGTAAGAACACCTTCTCAGCCTTTTTTCTTATATTTTGTTCGTGGACTATTATTTGAGGTGCTTTGTGTGGGAATAGTTTTTCCCTTTTATTATAATCTAGAATAAAAGTTATATTTTATGTATTAGTACTGCCCCCTTTCTATTATTGTTGTAATTCAGGCGGTTACTGAGGTATAGAGTAATCATTTTCTCTGTTTCCTCACCCTGGCACATTTGTATTTACTGGTAATAGTATTTTCAGGGGGACTGTTTCTGCAGTATAGTATTGGGGAGCACAGCGTCTCCGTATTAGAGGTGGCAGGATGGGGCATTCAGAAGGTGAGAGGATGATAGAAAAGTAGGAAACTAAGATGTCTGTCTGTGAAACTCCGCAGAGAGAAGAGATGGTTGAAAGAAATCATCATGGCGGTCAGTCTGAAAGGAGAAGATGAGGACAGAGAACGTCTACATCTAAGAAGACAACATCACTGGATGTAAGAGGTATGTGGTGCTGTATTAGGCTACCTTCACATCTGCGTTAGTGATTCTGGCAGGCTGTCCTAGCAGAGAACAGCCTGCTGGAATTCACTGGCTCCGGCACTGCTGGATGCAGAATGCCCACCGGCCCCATTAACTACAGTGGGGTCCGGCAGAGATCAGGCCACAATCTGACAAAAATGCTGAGAATCAGCGGGACACAAATTGCTGCATGCTGTGGTTTGTGTCCAGCCGGATCGTAGTGCTTAAGGTGTGAAAGTAGACTCACCCTATGTTTTGTATTGCTGTATGTAATGTTAGGAGGGAATAGGTTAAAGGGAACTGTCGGCTCTGAAACACCCTCCAAACTACAGTAAGCGGTGTATAGTGTAAGTGACATTGAGTCCGGTTATGTAATTTTTATCTTCATACTCACTTCCATTCCGTCGCTGTGCTCTGACAAACCTGCAGTAAAATGCACTCACTGGACTCCGGTGCTCACTCACATAATGGAGAGGACTCAAAGAAGAGTCCAGTGAGTGCATTTTACTACTGGTTTGTGGGAGCACAGCGTCGGAATGGAAGTGAGTATGAAGATAAAGCTTACATATTCCGATTCAGCATCACTTACACTATACATCTCTTACTCTAGTTCAGGGGGTGTTTTGCAGATGACAGGTTCCCTTTAAATTGAAAATTTGGCATGGGGGTGGGGGGGCCCAGGCACAATCTTTGCACAGGGGCCCTCTGCTGTCTGTGTCTGCCCCTGGTATCTCTGTAGAGAAAAATTCCTTTCTCCTGCTTCAGCAATAACTATTCTCTAGCCAGGGGAAAGTAGGGCCAGATCACCATTCAGCAACTGTTAGTAGGAACTACCTACCCATATACAGCCTTTTGGAATACATAAGGCATAGTACAGTTATTTTAACCATTAGTACCACTGGAAGTGCATAGTTAACATCACAGTAAACATTTCATAAGCTTTAGAGAACTATATAATAAATTTAGCTGTGAACCATAGCATTAACCCTTTAGCAGTGAATCATAGGGTCACTGAAATACCACATGGATCCTAATGAAAGAATAATACTCACTTGCTTCCTCACATTCTGTTCTAGCAGCCTGGCCCCTTTTGGCAATCTTCCAGTCCACAGCTTGTTTACTTGTGGCCAGTGTCCCCAGCGATGACGTGTCCCCAAGCAGGTCATTGGCTGCAGGAGTGCATGTGATCCTTTACATACTGGAGCCAGAAGTAAAGAAGTCAGAGCAAGATTGTTGAAGCCAGGGTGCCAGAATGGAGTGGTGGATAGCAGGTGAGCATGAATCTTTCATTAGGTATCACACGTTAGATGCACTAATTAAAAAGGGTCAAAATATTTGAAAAAAATCTTTAAATAAAAAACTGATGTGTGTTGTCTCTTCACTTACCAAGAATGTCTGGGTATTTAAGAAATATTAATAGAGAGTAGGTTAAGGTTGTACTGGTGGTTTCTACTCCAGCAAAGAAGATCTGAAGGGTGGAGGCCATTAAATTCTTCATGGTAAATTCACTGTTAGGGTTAACTTTCTCCTGGGGAGATCAAATGAATCATTATATACTAGTACTATATACTATACTAAGGGAATTCTAAATGAATGGGGGAAGGGTCCCTCTGTTCAAGACCAATAACCACAGCAAAGAACACAAAGAACAGTTCTCACTCTGAAGGACTAAAGAAAGTTCAACACTTGCTGGGCTCCTCCACAACTTGCAGCTGGTAAGTTGCTGGATACCTTGCAATTAGCTTTTTTGGGGGGACCTTTAAAAATAAATGGTATTATCTAAATCAGACAACCCCTTTAAGCATGTCAACAATATTTTGGTTTACCCTACCATGTCTAAGCCTCTAGTAATCATAAAGCTTTTATCTTGATGTTATAATGTGCCACCAAAAAGACTAGCCTGCTTCTTTAAAGGAAGTCGCCCAGGCTCTAGATATTGATGATATATCCTTAAGATCAGCTCTACTGGGGTCTGACAACCATCACTCCTACCATTCAGCCACTCACAGCAGGAGGTGTGAGGACCAACACTAATTGGACTAGTTGGAAACACAGTTATGTCCTCTGGAAGTGGCAATGTTGAAACTGCAGAGGATCAGACAGGTGAGTAAAGCTTATTATACATGTGCAGATAATCTTTCAGATAATCTATCATTGCTAAAAAGTGTTTGTATGAATGCTCATTAGGGATGATCTGGCAGTGTAATACTGCCACTAATTACCCACTCGTTCATCAGGCAATTGGAATCTTTCAACAGGTTTAAAAATCCTCCTTTGCTGGCGGCAGATTGTGTTGTGTGATAACTTGCTTAATTTTTGAGAGTTCTTGGGAAGCTCTTTTCAATTTACCTTTTCCATTTTAATGAGGAAAGCATCAACAAAGTCTCTTGGATTATTTGGATCTAAAGTCTTCTGGTTCATTATTACTTTCTTATTGACAAACTGGTGAAGTCTGTCCAGTGATTTATAAATCTTATGATGTTGCCCAGGGATAAATTTCATCAATCCAGGAAACATGTCATATATCTAGTGAAGAGTAGGAAGAATATCTACAGTAAAACACATGGTCTAATAATAATAATAATAATAATAATATTTACATAGTGCCATCATATTTCACAGCACTTATAGTCATTACTGAACGTTTCCCGCCTTTGGCAAACAGGGGGAGCCACATGCTGAATGAGCTCAACTAATAGACAGGATAATAACAGAAACATCTGTATGTCTGCTGTTGTGCCCTTCTGCTGGTTCAGCATGTACAAGTCATATTTTACTGGCCCCTGGGCAGGAGTGCCAACTGTTCAGAAATTTCTGGACAGTACGTAAAAATGGACAAGTTTTTTTCAGTGAAAAAAAAGATGTGTCTGTGATTGGAGGCTGGTGGTACTTGACTAGATTATTTTGGTGGTAATCATAATCATTTCCCACAGGGGCGTAACTACCATAGAGGCAAAGACCAGGTGACTGCTATGGGGCCCAGGACAAGAGGGGGCCCAGTCTTAGTTGAGATTATCTCCTCTTCTACAGGAGGTAAAACTTGGTCAGAACTCTACTTTCTAAAGGAACAACGTCTATCAAATGAGGCAGCGGAAAAATGGCCTAACGGTCAATGAAAGGGGTTTAGGCAGAAACCCTTCTGTCCTGTGTGGGGGGCCTGGTGTGATCCTTGCTATGGGGCCCTTACTTCTCTAGGTATGCCACTGACTTCACAGCTCACAGTAAATGTTGGTTATGAATCAGCATATTGAGCTATAGACATTTATTACTTATTATCTTTTTCATTCATTATGGTTTACTAACTTGTCCATAAAAAATGTTGGCTTCTGTGATTTTTCCGTGATTTTAGGAACAGTTGCTCAAAAAAAAAAAAAATTCTGGTTGGCTCCTGGTTTGCTTTGATAAGTTTTCTACATGATGTACAGTTTTGCTTTGCTTTATTCTTACCTGTCCCCAGGTTGAACTGGCAGTCAGAAATGTCTCATATATACAGGTCAAAACTGTAGTGATATCTTTGTCCTCATATTCACAACGATCTCCAAACATAATGGTGAAGATGACATTAAAAAGCGCTCTACTGAGACACTGTCGAGGATCAAAGAATGATTCTAGAAAAGATGTTTTGAAATAGTTATATTATTTTACGTACGTTATACATGCATTTTTTAAGTTTACAGAGCCATAAATACTAGTGGACAACTGGTTAAATGTGATCCATGCCATTGTGATCTTGGATAGTGTTGAGCGAACTTCTGTTTTCAAATTACAAGGTTCGGTTTATCTAAAAATTCCATTATGGATTCCACTACCATGGACCATAAGTCCTTGGTAGCGGAATCCATAATGGAATTCTTAGGTAACCTGAACCTTATACCCTGAACTTGAAAACACAAGTTCGTTCATCCCTAAACTTGGATTATAATCTGCATATTAGCGTACCCCCGATAGAGGCTGACCACACAGCTGGTATGGGGCTGGTGGGGAAAGGTGGCCCACAGTGAAACAATGGCCCCCTAAATAGTATCCCTGTCATCAGTAGGGAAAGCTAAAGGACCTGTACATCTAGTAAGGGAACTCCACAAAGAATGGTTGAGTTAGTTCCCAGGTTAGATAGAAGCATCTGCCAGGACCTGTGATAACATCATCTTCAGTATCACAGGTCCTGTAGATCTCATAAAGGAACCACACAGAGCATGGTGTAGTTCCATGCCACTATCAGATTTGCAATATATCTTGTGAAAAGTTTGGAAGGATTAGTACAGATTATTGTTGGATGTACTAAAACTCCTATTTTGTACTCATGTAAAAAGACATGTTTATTCTTCTACCTCTGGCTTGGTTTCTTGACTTCTACCATACTATATGCTGGCCATTGCACTACTACACCTACTGACTGGCACCCATACTACCACCAACATTAAAGTCAACCTAAGTTAACTTCAGACAGGAGCCCCAACTACAGGGAATTCTTCAAGGAAAGAAAGGTTACACTCTGCTCTCCCTGCACCTAATGAGGGAAACCACTGTGACACATGCTATAGAACCTCCGATCCCCTGTTCCAGCTCTTCAAGGCCTTTGGAAATAAATCTAACTGTGCTGTGGATCCATATTTCCCATGCTGTAGAGGTCTCTGTGAGATTATATTGATCACACTTCTGTAATCATATTTATCTTTAGTTTTTAGTGCTTTTTCTTCTAACCTTTGGTTTTCCTTAACTCTGCTACCAGGTAACAGGTTTCCTCCTTGATCAGATCATCAGTGCTCCTTTTGCCAAGTCCAAAATCCCGTAAGGTAGAGAGAGAAAAGCGCCTGAGATCCCTCCACCTCCCAAGATTTTTCGTAAATGCAAGTCCTAAGGAAGAAAAAAATATATTTTTATTTTTCCATATTGGGTCCTGGAGGACATTGACTACTATTTCCAGAGTTTCATCCTGCTATTGTCATCTGTTACTTAAAGCTATCCACTCCTGCATGTGGAATTTCATTTACATAACCAGTTAAAAAGTGTGAGTTTATTGATATAGGTGTAGATGTATAGATGCATCTTATTGATCAGAGTCTGTTCTTTGTTTTCTGTTATAGCTATACACACTGCCATAAGTGTGGACAATCATTTCGATAATCATCAGTTAAAGATGGGTTTACTAATAAGACATGTAGATGGTATCTCCACATTTGAAACAACCTGCACTATAAAAACACCAGATTATCTGTCCCACGGATGCCCAACCTGCAGTCCTCCATAGGTTGCAAAACTACGACTCCTATCATGCATGGACATCCTGCAGCTATTAAAGCATGCTGGGAATTGTAGTCCTGCAACAGCTGAAGGGCCGCAGGTGGAGCATCCCAGCCCTCACACAACTCTCATTTGCAACTTCTCTGCCCAAGCCTCCAATCTATCCAGATCCATCTGTAGCAGTGTACTGTCATCTGTAGTATATATATATATATATATATATATATATATATATATATATTGTATTATGTCCTCTTTAGTGTTAATTACTTTACACAGTTTAGTGTCATCTGCAACAAATTATATGTTTCTGCGCATTCCTTCTACAAGATCATAATAGATATTTTGAAAAGAATAGAGCCCGATGCAGACCCCAGTGGTACCACACTAGTAACAGTCACCCATCTAATACTGACCCCTGAGGTACTCCACTAGTAATGGTGACTCAGGGTATGTTCCAATAGGATCTCCTTACATGGTATGTGTAAGGGTGGTCACTTTATGTGAAAATTACCACTTTCTTTAGAGTAAAATAATAAAATACAATGAAGCAGATACTCACCATAATTTTTGTAAAACTGATCCCAGGCTGGCATACTTCCCCGGTTTAAGAAATCATCACCTTTGTCAACATAAACCTCTTTCACAAGCTTGTACCCAGTGACAACCACGACTGGACGAGATCCCAGATAGACCGTGAACACATTGCCATACTTCTCACGGAGCTGAATTAGATGATAAATGAGTTCATACTTGTAATGCTGCTTATAAATATTAGAAATAGAAGACATGCTCAATTTAGCTTGCTTTTATAACTTTTAATTAAATAACCATTTTAATTTTCTCCCATAGAGTACTATTTTTGTGGAGACCACCCAAGCTGGCATGGGGAGTCTAAGGACACATCTAAATGGGACAGATATGATGCAGGCTTGCATATACTTAAAGGGGTTATCCGAGACTAACAAATGCTCCCCCATATGCCTGAATCTGCTTACCTGGCTCCCCGCACCGCTCCTGGTCCCTGCACTGCCACTGCTTCTCCCTGTGTGCAGATGAAAACATCTGATGTCGGAGGGGGCAGCTAATAGCAGGTGGGGACAGGGTCGAGCCTCCCTGGCGTCACCCACAATGCTAGGGAGGTTAATCCCTGTCAATGCCTGCCATTGGCTGCTCCCCCGACACCAGATGTTTTCATCCACGCACGGGGAGAAGCAGCGGCAGTGCGGGGACCAGGAACTGCGCAGGGAGCGGGGAGCTAGGTACAGTAAGTAGATTCAGTGTGAGGGGCCCAGCATATGGGGGAGAATTTGTTAGTCTCGGATAATCCCTTTAAATGATAAATGTTTAATTTAAGGGAGTTGATTAGGATGAGGGTCTACTTTCCAGAAACAGAACCATTCTTGTCAGCGGGTTATGTCTGGTACTGCAAACTATAGATGCAACACACAGTCAAGAGGGGTGCTGTTTTTGGATAAAAGCAGACTGATTTTTGTAATCCTTAATCCTGGATGACACCTCTAAGAATGTTTTTTTTTCTTCAAATTCCAGTGTATACATTTAGAGTAATTATGAAGATTAATATGCATTGCATCACTTGCATTTCTTCACACTGCCAAGGTTGCTTTATTTACTGCTTTTAACAGCTATGACAGCTATTGTACCAAATAGTGATACATTACTGAAAAAAAAACATTATCTACAAAAACAGTGATCTTTCAGTACAGGACTGCAGTATAAAAGGACCTCTGTGCAGACCTGTCAACCACATTGGAGCCCTACTTGTAAACATTAAGGTATGCAAATCTGCAGTGTTGTACAGAATCACCAATGTGGATGAGATATTAAGAGATATAATCCATATGTTGAAAAAAATCTGTTATATAAATCCACTGTAACAAATTTGAAGTATATTCATCCCATTTGGACATACCCATAAAATGGAAATGGCCACATAGCAGCTACTATGCCTGCAACAATAGTTACATCAATTGTGTACTATATAGATACCTCATTAAACTACTCGTTTCACCACAAACACTCTTAGTCTTGGCTATGGTGGTCTTGGCTCAGATGGGATCCACTCTAAATTGTGCTATGAGACCTCAAGGGTCCCTGTAAGGTCCCTCATAATTATTAGGGGTATTTGAAACTGTTAGGGTACAACCACATGCTCAAGTTTCTTGATGCTGTGTTGGAGGCCAAAATCAGGTGTGGATCATAAATGGAGAGAAATTATAAAGGATAGATATTGCTTGCTCTCCTTTTTTTAATTCACTTCTGATCTTAACTTTCAAAGCAAAATTAAGAAACCTGAATGTGTGGCCATACCCTAAGAAATTGCAAGTTGTACCCAATAAATGTCAGCTGTTCTACTAGAGGATTTAATGATTGTAATATCTATGCCACATGATGTTCTGATACAAAATTAACAACTACTGTATGCTTGAGCAGAACAGTGTGCAAACCATTCCTTGTAGATGGTGTCCAATGGGCTATATTAAGGAATTGTAACTTTACATTGGTATAGAACAATATGATATCTATATTGATATAGACCCAACTGGATGACAAAAGCAGTGCTACCATGTTTCCCCGAAAATAAGACAGGGTCTTATTTTTTTTTCTCTCCAAAAAAAGGGTTAGGGCTTATTATAGGGTTAGGTCCTATTTCGGGGAAACACGGTATGTCATTTTTTTTCCCCACAGGCCCCTGTGCACACACATACAAAAAATATACCTACACTCAACTCCGCTTCAGACTTCTTCTCACCCAATCCTTACATCCGGCATGCGCTGTATCATCCGTCAACCAGCGTGATCCCGCGAGACGCCGGATAGGGTAAGGGTATAGGTGTGTGTATAGGTAACTAACTGCGCAGCGCTGCGTACTATAGTACGCAGCATTGCACAGGTAGCGCCACCAGCAGAGAGGCCCTGAATGGCCATTAAAATCACTTGCGGGGCTGTGCCCAAACCCCTCCATCCCCCCGCCGGGCCCGGACCGCAACCCTATTCGCTGTGATCATGACGACACCGACGTCACATCACTTACGCTCAATGTACCTAGGGCTTATTTTTGGAGTAGGGCTTATATTTTAAGCCTACTCCAAAAACAGGGCAAAATAGCACTTGGGCTTATTATCGGGTAGGTCTTATTTTCGGCGAAACGTGGTAATAGTAACTGAAAAGTAAGTGTTATCAAAATATAACTACAGACCATGCCACCTCATTTGAATCTCACTTAACAACCATAAGATCAAAAATAATAGCAATTGCAAGCTGCTGTGAAATTCAAGGTGTGGTTGGTTTAAATCAGACTACTAGAGGCAAGTCTGCAATTCTAGAAAAAAATCATTTCATCAGTAATAAGCAAAAAAGAGCCAGGCTCAAAGTTGCAAAAGAGCATAAGGATTGGACTGTAGAGGACTGGAGTAAGGTCATCTTCTCTGATGAGTTTTCAATTTTCAGATTTGCCTGGAGGGGCCTACAAGCCACAGTGAACCCATTGTGAAATTTGGTGCAGGATTGGTGACATGGGGGTATTTTAGCAAGGCTACAATTGGGCAAATTTGTCTTTGTGAAGAACACATTAATCAAGCCACGTACAATGTTATCCTGGAAGAAAACTTGCTTTCTTCTGCTCTAACAATGGTCCCCAACCTGGTGATTTTTTTTCGACATGACAATGGCCCATGTCACACTGACAGGTCAATCAAGGTGTGGCCACCACATCAAAGCCCTGACATGGCCAGCCAATCTCCAGACTTGAACCTCATTGAAAACCTCTAAAATGTCATCAAGAGGAAGATAGATGGTCACATGTCATCAAACAAAGAAGAACTGCTTGAATTTCTCCATGAAAACTGTGATTAAAAATCTGCGTTGTTGCTCAAAAAGCTGAATATGAACTTGTTAACTAATCATTATCTAAAGTCTGATATTACTGTGTGATGCTCTAAACTACAATATGTGTATCTGGAATTTGAGAGAATTTGGTAGAACTCATACTAGCTCATACAACCTCAATTATAATATTACCAATTTGCCTTTGGGGTTCTGGTAATCTTGCTTCTTATATGTATCAACATTTATCTTTTGCAAAATTATCTCTAGAAATGCATTGCCAACCTGGAAGCCTTGGCGTGAGAATAAGCATTTAATTAGTGTTGGCATTGAGCACATATGAAATGAAGCCTTTGGAGAACACAACTACACCCAACTGAAAATCTTTTCCTACGTCCTACGTCCATGGAGTACTGTGTACAGTTCTGGGCTCCTGTGAACAAGGCAGACATAGCAGAGCTGGAGAGGGTTCAGAGAAGCGCAACTGGAATGGGTGGACTACAGTACCCAGAAAGATTATCAAAATTAGGGTTATTCACTTTAGAAAAAAGACAACTGAGGGGAGATCTAATAACTATGTATAAATATATCAGGGGTCAGTACAGAGATCTCTCCCATCATCTATTTATCCCGAGGACTGTGACTGTGACGAGGGGACATCCTCTGCGTCTGGAGGAAAGAAGGTTTGTACATAAACATAGAAGAGGATTCTTTACGGTAAGAGCAGTGAGACTATGGAACTCTCTGCCTGAGGAGGTGGTGATGGTAAGTTCACTAAAAGAGTTCAAGAAGGGCCTGGATGTATTTCTGGAGGGTAATAATATTACAGGTTATAGTTACTAGAGAGGGGTCGTTGATCCAGGGAGTTATTCTGATTGCCTGATTGGAGTCGGGAAGGATTTTTTCCCCCTAAAGTGAGGAAAATTGGCTTCTACCTCACAGGGGTTTTTTTTGCCTTCCTCTGGATCAACTTGTAGGAAAACAGGCCGAACTGGATGGACAGATGTCTTTTTTCGGCCTTATAAACTATGTTACTATGTTACTATGTCCTATTAACCAGTTCTAGATATGTTCCTCTTTGTAATAGGAATTATGCTTGAAACTGTACAAAAACATGGTTGAGAAATGTATGCTTTGCCTAATGATTAAGATTAGACTATAAATGTGTAGCCCAAACTGGACTTATACATCATAATTATCTCTATATGTGTCAACCATTTTTAAAACCAATGAATATAATAACTTTTTCTGCTAAGTTCCCATGCAAACCAATAAATTTAGCCACCTCCAACATGTGATTTTTCATTGAAGGTACTCACTTTCATCAAAGAATTCACAATATCTCCTCCAATATTCAGAGCATTTCCCAGCAGCGGAAGAGGTGTTGGTCCAGGTGGAAGGTTCCCACGATTCCTTAATGAATTTAGGCTTAAATACAAGATAAAGCATAAGATACACAAGGTAAATAAAATCGTTGGATTGTGTAATAAATCCATTACAAGTCAGTTCTAGCAAACTAAGAGCAAAATTAGAACTTTCCAATGCTGTTTACCTTCAATATATATAAGCGTACCGTAGGTGGAGCAAAAAAGGGCAGAGCATTCATATGATAGGCTAGAAAGGTAGAGTTAGATTAGAGCCAGAACCTGCAATTAGAAAGATATGTGAATACTGAACCAAACAGGATCATCATAAAAGTGGCATACCACCAAGTGCCGCTAGGTAGTACAATGATAAAAATCTTCAGTTTGGCAAGTGACTGTTCCATCAGACTGTGCACATCTATTAGCAAACATGTTGCAGCTGGTAAACAAACTTACCCCAAGTAATTCAAATGGATTTTGACTCTTCACACTTTTGTTCATGGGGTCCACTGTGGTTCCTATATCTCCTTATGGAGAGCATCTAATCAGTGTGAGAAGTTTTATAGGTCAGGTAAAACCCCTCTTGAATTCTGGCTCTAATGCCCCTAGATGTAAGGTAGCTATCCTAAATCCTGACCTAGACCTCTAAGCCAGTACACACTGCTCTGCACTGATGAGGGGCAATCACCCCAAACTGCATCTGCAGATGACTTGCTGTCTTCATTATTATCCAAATTATGTCTTGAATATTGACATATAAGATAGCTACCTTACATCTGGTGGCATTAGAGGAAGAGCTTGCTAAGAGCTCATTTGTTTACCTTCTTCCTGTCTACAAGGGTTCCACACACTAAAAACTCTGTGACAATCAATGCTTAAAGGCATTAAATAAATAATTGGTTTTAGCCAATTATAGTTTTGTATCCATATGCAGCTGATTTTCTTAAAGGGGTTGTTTCATCTGAGACAATGGGTTCAAATCAATCGGATATGTGTAGTACCCCTGAGTGGTGTTACCACTCCTACGCCTCGCTACTATTTCTTATGGGCTACCACAATTTCATCTATGCATTTTATTCCAGGACCTGCAAAAATGTGCGTACCTAATAATGTTTGCAACTGTTATATATGTAATGTGCCTAGTTTACCAGCAGGTGACAGCAAGAAAGGCAGAGCTTTAGTTTCTCAGAATGGACCTTTCCATGCCATTCCGACCCCCCCCCCCCCGGAGAGGAGTGGGCTAGTCCCATTTCCTGCAGGAAGGGTGGAGATCCAGTTAGATCAAGTTAGTTCTAGTTACGCCCTTCATCAGTGAGCAACGGTGATAGAGCAGAAGTGTTTGCCTGCCAATTATATGCTAAAACCTGCTGGGACCAAGACAAAGCCACAAGATTGTTGTTTGAATGCAAGTCTACTCAAGTAAAGCTGCGTTGGATTTCTCCTATTTCACCTATCAATTATTCCCCCTATTTATTGCAACCGGAGCCAAAGCCTGGGGTACATCCATATCCAGGTAGAAGCACCATGACACACCATAAGAGACATTTTAGGCCACAAATATGCAACTCGGTATTCCTACCCCTGGGACATGCGTTTCGACATTGTTAGCGAGCCCTGGAGGGAAGCTGTCCGTTGCATATGCCCCCATTGTCTGATAGGATTGTCTGGGACCCGCAACTATATTTAGAACGGAGCGGGCCAAAGTGGTGGCTGGAGGACTCTGGTCCAGCCTCCACCAATAGACGTGTATGGGAGCGCAACGCGCATGAGTAGCCTCAGCTTCCATTCACTTCTATGGGCGCAACGGAAATAGCCCAGCCAGCGTGATATTTTCAGCTGCCCATAGAAATGAAAGGAAGGCGGATGCGCATGCACAGTGTGCCCTCCACCAATTTTGGGGCTCTGTTTAAAGGATAGGTGCAGGTCCTAGTAGTGGAATCCGCACCTACGCACCTATCAGACAATGGGGACATATCCTAGTGATATTCCCCATTGTCTCAGATGACACAACCTCTTTAACAAAATTAAGGGACTAAACAATAAATGGGAAAATTTGCCTGTTGACAACCATGGAGTAGTCCATCCTGTATACCAACAGCTGATGGCATCTCATATGTGAGGGAGATACTGTTTGTCTCTTGTATAAAATAAATTGATCTTTGACCAATTGGATTTTGCCCTGAGCAACAATTGTTTTTCATTTGAAAGTCAATTTTATGTTGCTATGGGCTGTAAAGTGACACCTACTTTTGTCATTACTTCATATGTGGATTCAATCTGCCATTTTACAGTTAAAAAGTGAGGGAAAAAGGGAAGGAAAAATGAAGACTTAGGATCACATGACCCTGGGAGGGAGAAGGGCTTGCCCACAGTGACCCTGCTTGGCTGACAGACCGATACCTGTGCACTCCTCTGTCCTACTACTTTAGGTGGTCACAGCTGATGCTCCACTCACTCTTTGTCTGCCACATGTCCAGCTCTCTGGCAGCAGCCCTGGCGCCAGTGTCCTGTGTGCCTGTTGGAGATAGTCTTCATTGAACCTGACCTCAATCTGTAATAATGCAAGAGTTGAACCCTCCTTTGGTTCTGTATGCTGCTGCTAGGCTGTCTCTGATGTGTAATCAGCTTCTGCTATACTATATATGCTATGCCGTTTGTCTCATTCTCTGCCTGGACAATAGGTTTACTAGTTTGTTAGGTCCTGCAAAGGTGCTAGAATATGTTTCTCTGCCCATGTACCGAATCCTGGCTTATTATCAGAGTCTGACCTTCTCCTTCCTGACTCGACCTGTTCCTGATTACTGTTCTGACCCTGTTGTGCCTGGTTTTATTTCCGGATTGTTTCTCATATTTGCACGTACTTTGCCTGCTCTGATTTCAACCTCTTTCTGATTTTGTGTATTGCCTGATCCACCGGTGTTTTGCACCAGTATCTCTGACCCCAGTGGATTAACAGGCAACCACATTGGGATTATTCCAACTTACTTTTTTACCGCTATGGGTAAGCCGGAGATTTGTAGCACCTCTGCTCCATTATATTATTGATTGTTGAGCCACTATCTATTTCTATTAACTGGAAAAATACTGTTCTGTGTGTGAAACCAGCTGGAGCTGTTCATGTAATGTACTGCAGTCACAAAAATCTTGCTGTGTCTGCACAAACATAATTTTTCTCTGTGCATGAGGTAGGATAAAAAATCAACAACTCAAAGTTCTACAGTTCGTAAGTATTTAACAGGCATATTCCAAACACCTCCAGCAGCATACATTTCTCTGTATGTGCTGCACAAATGCCCCTTTTTATTTCTAAAATCCAGTTGTAATTTTGTTACCATTTATAACTGCGCAGTTCAGCAGATTTCAGTATGTCAATATCAGTGTGTTCGTAGAAGGAGACATTTAATTACCAAAAGACTGTTGCAATATCGGGCCTGGCATGGGGAGGGTGCCAGGGGTGAAGATGGGAATAGTAGTCTGGATGGTGGCAGGAATCCCGTTCCAACACTCCCCTAAGTGGCACATAGTGTCCACAGTGAAAAGGGGATGCACCATCTCCCCCAGGGCATACCTTAGCAAGAAGGGTCTCTTGCCCAGTGTAAGTCAGATTGCCCTTAGTGTCAGGGTTGTGACAAGGTGCAGGGATCTGCGTTGGTGGGGGGATGTGCAGAGATAGATGGTGAGCAGCTGCTAAATTGAACCAATAACCAGCACAGTGGTTCTAAAGTGATTTAATGTTTAGTTAAGGAATGCAATTTGTCATGAAAACATCTAATGTTCTTATGATATTATCCAAACTCTGGTGAAGCTGCAATTTTCATTAAAACCATTGGGTGTCAAGTGTCCCACATTTAGCTCAATTACTCATCCAGCTTCATGTTTGTTTAAAGAACAATAATAGGTAAAAAAAAAAAATAATCAGGAGCAATAAGTAACAATTATAATTACTTATTGCTTCTGATTAAGGGGATTCTAGCCAAACCCCGAAAAGCTAAATACAATAAAGGACATTGATAAGAAGCTACTACTGATTTGGCTGCCATCAATTATCCATCCATTTACAGGCGATTCTGGCCAGGGGGTTATCTGGTTTATGTAGGTGTATTGAGCTTATCCTGCAAACCACCCTCCCCCCGTGAAGTGAGTAACAACTGCTGCTTCTCTTTTTATTTTTTAGGTACAACGTATATGAACTTATATACAATACAATTTGTACATAGTATCTCTACAGATCCTCTGAGGATCTTATTGTTAATACAATTATCATTAATATAATTATTTTAACAGTAGAGTCTGGCGCTGTATATAGGGGGATAAACCAGAATTTGTAACTTTATGTTACAACTTTCTTGTCATATCTGTACAAAACATATCTGGTGAGAGATCTACCTCTGTTTCAGAGATATTGTGTGATGCAGAGTAGTTCAGTTAGTTGTATTGTTACTCAGGGAGTTATTACTGTTAGCTAGCCATGTAATCCTATGTATAGGCAGCCTTTTTTCCATGTGCCTTCATGTAATGTTATGATAAATGTAGTTCCCATACTTATATGTGTTATTTGTATTCTTGTAGTTTTAGCAATCAAATGTACAATGTCTCACTTACACGCACAGCGCAGAGAGTACCACCTGTTGACCAATGAACAAGTTAGACTACAAAGAACAGTCCTCTTATTTGGAAAACAGGAATGGTTTATGCTAAATGTTAGACTGCACACTGTGTGAACGTGTTAGAAGACAGAACAGTAAAACAGATTCTGGTCACAAGCGATTGTGGATCTGACTATATGGAGCCGCCATCAGCCACGCCATCCTAAATACAAGATTGCGGCAGCTGCCATACAGTCACAAGTAGTGAGAGTGCAGCCCCAGCAAGCGCAGCACAATCCAAACCTCGCTAAAGTTCGTATCTATACCTAGACTGAGTATGTAAGACATTAAGCAGCCAGCAAACATGCACACAATGTCCACTAGCCAGGCATCATCATTCAGGACAAGGTCACAAGCAAGCAGCTCAAGAAAGTCCTCAATAAAAAACAATTGCTACTCTTGCCCATGCATTCCTAGACACCGCCAGAGGTGTCAACCTGATTGTCCAAAAACTCCCCTACAACCTACAGGAGAAGTGGATCACGCATGGTTCTCGTTATAAACAGGTTCATGTTGTACAATTCTCCCCCTTCATGGTGTTTGTAGACTTTGTTGCTCAACAGGCCAGGAACAGAAATTATACTAGTTTGGACTTTACACTGTCTTGTCCCAAAACCCCTGGTGTCAAACCTCATGAAACACCAGTGGCAGTCCACAAAACAAATGTTGCCTCCACAGGTTCTCCTTACAGGCCATTTAAGTCTTCTCAAGAAGGGAACAAACTTGAAGATCTTACCAAACAATGCCCCCTTAACGAGAAACCACATTCTCTACTAAAATGCAGAGCCTTCAGGGACAAGTCTTTAGAGGACTGCAAAGAATTCCCGTGCAGAAGCTGAGGCAGCAAAAGTAAGGTCTTCCCTTTGCCACACAAGAGATGAAACTAAAGCTAAAGCAAGCAGATCAAGAAACAGAGACAGCCTGCCTGCAAGTGTCACTGGAAGAAGAGAGAGTACACCAACAAGTGTCAATGGAAAAGTTGAGTCCCTGCGTGCAAGCGTCAATGGAAAAGGAAGGAGCCTGCCTGCAAGTGTCACTGGAAGAAGAGAGAGTATGAATGGAAAAAGAGAGAGTATGCCGCCAAGCATCAATGGAAAGGGAGAGAGTACACCTGCAAGTGTCACTAGAAAAATACTTTCCGCAGAGAAAGAAGTGGCAGCTGCAGTAGCCAAAGCAGAGTTTCTAGAAGACATAGAGTTCCTCAAACTTGAGAAACATAGCCAAGTACTCGGACCAGACCTAGATTAACAAGATCCAGCACAACGTGTCTTAGAATATGTCCATCAGCATCCCAAGACAGATGACAACTATGATCCAGTATATCAGCTAGCTTATACAGAGGGTCAAAGATCCCACTTTGAACCACAGTACCTCGAGCAGGACAGTATGCAACAAAGCGATGCTGACCACAAGTATCACCCTACAGAATGAAAGCTACAACTTTCTCTTTGACTTAAAGAGACAACATTAGTGTCAGAACGGTACTATACAGATTTCCCTAAGCCAGAAAACCCTGAAAGGTATGGTGATTTACCACACACGCACCAGAACAACAGCACACCATATTGGCGCTAACCAGGCTACCATAGATTTTGCTAAGTTATTTGCTAAATGGGAGTTGGTTCCCAAAGGACTTATAGAGTTTAATGATCGGCCTAAGAACTACAAGGAATGGCCAGCCAGCTTCCAGAACACCATAAGGGACTTAAATCTTTGCTGTAGTGAGGCATTACATCTCTTGGTAAAGTGTTTGGAAGTAAGTCTGCTTAACATGCCAAAAGAATCACAGACATTAACATAAACTATTTAGGAAAAGGCCTAAAGATGGTGTGGGAAAGACTTGATGAGTGTTATGGGTCAATAGAATCTGTAAAAAATGTGTTATATAAAATAATTGATAATTTTCTCAGAATAGTGGGTAGGGGTTCCCAGAAGCTCAGGGAACTCAGTGACTTGCTAATAAAGGTACAGGTTGCTCAGGCAGATGGAGATCTACAAAGGACTAGCATTCCTGGACACTGCCAGAGGTGTCAACTTGACTGTCCAAAAACTCCCCTATAATCTACAGGAGAAGTGGATGGTTCTCGTTATAAACAGGTTCATAATTTACCATTCCTCCCTGGCTTTGTGGTGTTTTTAGACTTTACTGCTCAACAGGCAAGGATCAGAAATGATACTAGTTTGGGCTTTACACTATCTTGTCCCACTACCCTGGTGTCAAACCTCATAAAACACGGGGGCAGAGCTAACCGCGGATTGTGATGGCTGCTTGAGCTCACAGATCCTCACATACGCTACTGCTTAATCCAGCACAACGGAACCATTTGCCACCAAACATGGTGAAACCTTCTAAAGAAAGAATGGAGGTTCAGCTGAGCACACCCAGGGGTGGGAAAAGCCAGTCAGACATGGACAAATACCTTAAAAGAAGAGGCACTTCTCCCAGAGGAGGAGGCAAGATGGTGCCGGCCATGGCAAAGCGCCAAACAGAGCAGGAAGACATGGATGGAGAAAGCTTGTGCGCCATGTCTGAAGGCCCTGGAGAGGCAGACGAGTTGCCTTTATCAAGATCCTTCTTCAAGAAGATCCTATATAAAGCTCTTTCACCCTTACAAAGAGATGTCGTGGACATTAAAACAGAGGTAAAGCAGATTGGGCATAGGGTGGTGACGCTAGAAGAATCTCACGCGGTCGTGATCCAGCATGGTGCCACGATGCAAACACTCCTCACCGCTTACCAAGACCATATTAATAATGCCCTCAAGCAAATTGAAGATGAGGAAAACAGGAGCAGGCGTAAAAACATACGCCTGAGGGGCCAACCTGAGGACACGGCGGCCTTACTTAAAGCGGCCCCTCAGGCATATGTTTTTACGCCTGCTCCTGTTTTCCTGAGGACACGGCGGCCTTACTTAAAGCGGCTAGCGATATGAAGGACCTAGTGCATGAAGAAGCCAGGATACAAGTCTTTCAAGACTTAGCGCCAAGTACACTTGCTAAAAGGCGCATTTTAAAGCCGCTCACAGAGGCACTTAGAGCAAACAAGCTGCCGATCAGATGGCTTTATCCTTTTGGACTTGCCACAGCTAGAAACGGTCAGCAAGTCACTATCCGTACGCTGTCTGACCTAGACGGTGCATGGGAAAAATTAGGCCTAGAGCCAATTGATATTCCATCGTGGCTACCTGTTCCCAAGGCCCAGAAGTTTCCGGACCTCCCTCAGATATCACCTTGGCAGGTGGTCAGGAACTCCAAGTCACCCAAATCCAAAAAAGCTCATAGGATCGAAGAAGACACCTGAACCACCAAGTGACTGTGTGATTATTTCTTCAAGATGCAGATCCTAGATGCTGTGAAATGGACCTTACTCTTGGCAAGCAATGGATCTCCTCAGCGACAGATAACTATGACTCATTTACTGTTTTTTGGAATGCTTAGCTAGGATCACATTATTTTAGTTTGATTTTTCTTTTTAGTTTAGGTTCTCTGATGCTGCCTTTGTTGCTCCCTACTGTAAGGAGTTAATTAGTCTTTTGGGTTCCTCCGCCCCCGCTTGGCTGTGCTTGGTTTGAATTATTATATATAATTATTCAATCTCAAAGATCTTGCAATCCTAAGAAATAAGGTAAAAGATCTTCTTAACATCCGTGCTGCGAAATCCCTTCAACAAATGCAATACAAATTCTACGTACACGGGGATAAAGGGAATAAACTGATGTCACATCTGATCAAACAGTAAAGAGAAAAAACATTAATTTCTGCTATAAAGACCCCGAATTCACCCAAATTAACCTCCACTCCATTAATTGCCAAAGCTTTCCAGGAATATTATTCTAATTTATATAATTTAACAGATCACCCCTCCATAGAGGAACATAAAATGTCCCCCTCTTTGACAATGATCCAGTCCTTTTTGGATTCTATTCATAACCCTAGTTTAACTGAAGAAGATCAAGCAGCGTTGGTCGCACCCTTCACTAGTGAAGAATTAGAAAAGGTCCTTCTTTCTATCCCCTCTGGAAAAAGTCCAGGCCCTGATGGACTTCCCATCTCCTACTTTAAGAGATTTAGACAACATCTTTTGCCTCATTTTCTGCAAGTGTGCAACTCCCTATAACTGGAGCTTCATTTCCTCCACAAACGCTACAGGCACACATTACCATCCTCCACAAAATAGGGAAAGATCCAGAACTTTGTGGGAATTATAGGCCTATTTCCCTATTGAATTGCGACCTTAAATGGTGGTCAAAATTACTAGCCCATCGTATAGCTACTTATTTACCTAAACTTATAGGATCAGAACAGGTGGGATTTGTTCCAGGGAAAGAAGGGATACATAATGTGGGGAAAGTGGTACATGCTATTTATACAGCCAAGCAAAATAAGATCCCCCTGCTCTTAATAGGGACAGACGCCGAAAAGGCATTTGACAGTGTCAACTGGTTATTTATAGCAGAAACATTAAAAAAAACTTAATTTTCCTTCCCAATTTATATCAGCCATTTTTATGTTATATTCCAAACCTTCAGCGCAGGTAATGGTCAATGGTACCCTCTCAGACCCCTTTTCTATTACGAATGGAACACGACAGGGATGTCCTTTGTCCCTCTCTGTTTTCATCCTGTGTATGGAAATGTTATTGAGCAAAATACGACAGTCAGAAAAAATCCAGGGCCTCACTGTGGGCAAATATACCCATACCACTGCAGCTTTCGCAGACGATCTCCTCTTATTGGTTACAAACCCAGAAACAGCTATAACGGAAATCCTTGGGATATTTGCTCAGTTTGGGAGTGTGTCTCCTTTTAAGATAAACTACTCAAAATCAGAAGTCCTAAATGTTTCAGTCGAACAGGGACTTATATCTAGACTCAAAGCATCATCTACTTTTCATTGGCCCTCGCTGGCAATTAAGTATTTAGGTATTATGATTGCAGCCGACCCCTCGGCCTTAACTATACCCCACTGTTTACTAAAATTAAACACCAATTAGAAAATATGAATATTCCTTATGTTTCGTGGTTTGGCAGGAAGAATATTTTATCTACATATATTCTACCACAAATCCTATATACCTTGCAGAATCTCCCAAAATGTATCCCTTCTAAGTATTTCACACAATTCAGAAGCATTTTTACATCCTTTCTCTGGAAAACTAGAAGGCCTAGGCTAGCCTACTTTATTCTTTCCCCAAAAAAGAATTTAGGAGGTATATCTCTCCCAAACTTGGCTATGTATTACAAGGCTATTCAATTGGCGAGATGGTTGCTACTAGCAAACATGAATATTGACACACCTCACTTAGATATTGAAAGACCCCCACATGTTCAATTGTTTATGGACAAAAAGAAAACCTATAGCTAAGGCAAAGATTGTAAGTGATATGACCAAAGGAATGTTGAAAATAACATATTTGTCTGACTTACTCCCTCATTCACAAGACAAACTATCAAAATTAGCCCCCCTATGCGTTCTTCCCTTGTGGATGGATCATACAGGTCAGACCACCACAAATTGGTGGACAGCTTTGAAGGCTTATCGTATACATGATGTCTTAGATGCCACTAAACAAATCTCTCTATCGGATTTTCCTTTGAAAGGGGAAATGACATCACCTACGATTATCCAA